>PVKV010017524.1:0-47477 GCA_004027835.1 Alouatta palliata
TCACCTGCAGCGGCTGTAGAACAGTAAGGGTTGCTGCCAGTTTCTTCTTCTGCTATCTTTGTCCCAGAAGATTACCCACCAGATGTCAGTCTGAGCTCTCCTTTATGAGGTGACTTGTTGGATATACGGGGGTCAGGGAGCTGCTTGAGGTGACAGTATTCTTTATAGAAGCTCAAATGCTGAGCTGTGAGCTCCGTTGGTCTTTCAGAGTTGCTGGGCAGGTACGTTTAAGTCTGCTGCAGCAGAACTCATAAACCCCCTTTTTTTTTTCCCCCAGGTGCTCTGTCCCGGGGAGTTAGGGCTTTATTTATGAGTTTCCCTTGTGCTGCTGCCTTTTTCTCAGGACTGCCTTGCCCAGCGATGAGGCAGCCTACTCACTGCCTGCAGAGGCTTTGCTGAGCTGCTGTGGGCTCCGCCCAGCTGCCGTGTTAACTTCCCTGCAGTCCAGTTTATACCGGTTTAGTTAGAACTGCCTCTGCAATGGCAAACTACCTCCGTAGTGGCAGACTGCCTCAGTCATGGCGGACGCCCCTCCCCCACAGAGCTGGACCATCCCGGGTTCAGCTGTGTTTGCTGTGAAACTCTCGATCCAGAGAGTTTCCAATGGCTGTTTTTTTGTGGGGGTGGGACCAGCCGAGCCTGATCACCTGGCTCCCTGCCTCAGAGCGTCTTTTTTAGTTGAATGATCGACTGTCTCCCAGGTGTTCCTGCCGCCTGTTGAAAAGGCGCCGGGATCTGTATGATTTGCCGTGCGGTGACCCACTGCGCCGGCTGAAATCGCAGGCGCTGGCGTTTTTTTGCCTGGGAAATCTCCTGGCCTGGCTGTCTGTTTCAGTCCCCTTTTTTAATCAAATGAATGGGTGGCTCTGCCTTCCCGGAGTTCCAATTGCCAGCGAAAACGGCACCCGGACCCACGTATTTTGTATTGGGAACTGCTGCGCTGGGGCGCCGCTCCAAACAGCGGCGGCGAAAACGCCCGCGCAGGCGAAAACAGCCCAGCCAGCGAAAACAGCTGCGCAGGCCAAACCAGGTGCACTGGCGACCCGTGGGGCTCCTCCCCCTGGGAATCTCCTGGTCGGTGGGCAATAAAAATCCGTCTGGGAATGTGGCGTCCACTCACCCTCCACGCTTTCACTGGGAGCTGCAATCCTCAGCTGCTCCTAATCGGCCATCTTGGATCGGTCTCCAACAATTATTATTCTTTATATGCTTAGCAGGTACAAGGCACAGTGCTGAGAGCTCCGTAACATTTAATCCCCACCACAGTTCAAAGGCTAGCTATTAGTGTTATCCTAGTTTTTGGATGAAGTGGCACATTTGGGAGATTCTGCAACCTCCTTAGGTCCCATAGCTTATAAAGGGTGGAGCTAAGTTTTGAACCCAGGTTTATGCAGCAAAAAGGTCAGTGTTTTAACCACTAAGCTGCACTGTTTTGAAGGAATTTTTTGAATGCATGATTGAATGAATGATTCTAGCAGTGCCCAAGGACTCCCTCCATTCCCATCTGAGTGCAGCATTTAGGGTGGAGGCTGTTTTATTCCTTAGGCACTGGACTGCATTATGGTACCTTTGGCCCAGGCTCCTTACCTGATGGTGCCTTGCCTTTCCTTCTGGTGGGTAAGAAAGATCAAAAGGCTCTAACGATGGGAGAAGCTCCTGATCTACTTATAAATATACTGATCCTAAGGTCAAGCGAGCATCGTGATCATGGTCACAGCTCACTGTGACTGGTGGTATGAACAGACTGGTTCGTATTCTTCCCAGAGCATTAGTAGCCCATAATCTCTCCTTCCTCCGCCTTCCCTCTGTGTTTATACAGGGAAGGGCTTGGCAGGATTGGGGACAGGGAATATATGGGGAGCTATGCATGCTCCTTTCTCTCTTTCCCTATCGCAGACAAGAGAGGGCACCTGGCATTATGCATTGATGTCACTGAAGGGCAGAAACAAATTGCAAAAGTATATACCTGCAAAGAAGGAAGCAGGTAGATGCCCCTGAAGATATTTGTCTGGGTTCTCCTAGCTCACTACCTCTAGCACCTGGCACATAACTGATGCTCAATTACTATTTATTTGTTGAAAAAAATTGCAGCACATTCACAAATGCCTTATGTTTCTAGAGCACCTTATGAACTCAGCTTTTTACAGCCCTTTGGTAGCTACTGTTTCTACTGAGTCTTGTATTCATTTTAAGGAGGAGGATATTAAAGATCAGAAGGGTTTGCTGACGATCACCAAGCTTATCAGAGGCAATATCAAGGGCAGCTCCAACACCTGTGACTTTGAATTCTAAAGAAGTGAAGGATGTGCAATCTCAAAATAGGCCAAATTCGTATATTGATTATTTTAAGTTATAAACGTTGAAGAAATGGTAGTTTCAGAAAGGGCCAGTTGTCCTGCCTCCTACTGCGTGTAGCAAGCCATGGAGCTTCCTCTTGGAGAGGGGACTCCCTGTACTAGGGTAATAAAACAGTCCTTATTACCAGAGACTGGGAAGTCAGGGCTGCAGTGGACGTAAATAAGTATTTACCAAAGTAACCCTTCTTGTCCACTAGTTTTACATCTGCCCACATAGCTCCTATGACTCCCTTAAAATTTACTGCCCCAGCCAGATCCCCTTTATCCTGTCATTTCTTCTCAAGTTCATTGTTCTTTGTCTAAAAAGTGTAAAGGCATCTTGCTTTGGCCACTCTTTTGGATTTCATTCTCTTGTGACAATCTCATGTGCATGACAGTGGCATCTGACAGCACTAACTTAATCACACCCTGAGAATGACCGTATATGGCAGACGCACCTGCCAGCAATGACTTAAGAAATGAGGGTTGCCACAGGGAGGCTGTTGGAGGGAGGGTGCTAAGGGAAGGCGCAGTGTAAACTACATGCTTTTTCAAGCACTTGTGGTTTCCTATTCAGCTTTCCACCACTGACTATCCATGTATGTAAGTTCTCCCTAATAAAACCCTGTATCTCGTTTGCTGGCTATGGGTCTCTTATTTGGGCTCTTAAACCTTGTACCATTCCTGTTGGAGTCAACAGAGGTCTGGCATGACACCTGTGTTCATTAAAACTAATACAATTAATATGCTTTTATCTCGTTAATCTGCCCGGTGTCCATTTGGTTTCTAGTTCTAGCCAAAGAGCCTACATAAAAGCTTAAGGGTGCTCGCTGGCTCTCCTGCAATCCCATGCTCATAAAACAAGGAAACAGAAATCTCAGATATTCAATACCTAAATGTTTATCTTAAAGCAAATTCTACTTTTATGGTTTCATTCTTTGCTTGACTGGTAACCTCTCCCATTTCACTCTATTTTTTGGATCTCTTTTTTTTTCTCATTTTCTGTATTAAAACCATTCACAGTAACTTGTATAGCCCTTCATTTGGAAGAGAACATGGACTTTCTCTTTTCCAAATCATTTTAAATCAACAGCCCCTCAGTGAGGGTCTCCCAAATTAAGATGTAAGGCACGACCTCCGGCTTCATGGAGCTTCCATTTCGTGGCTGCAGGGACAGACAGGAACTCCAGGGCATAGGAGATAGCAGATACTCTCAACAGAGATTTTGATGAGCACATCAGAGCATCATTGGCCTTTCAGCTAGTGTAAGGATGAATAGAAATTATTTTTTAGACACTCCTTAGGTAGAGATGGGGAAAAGAATTTTAGTTTAAAAGAATATCAGGGGCAAAGATGGGGGAGCATGGCCTGTTTAGGGCTGGATGAGTGGTACTAGGAAGGGATACAAGGAGAGTTGAGGCTAAAACGGTGAGCTGGTGTCATATTGTGGAGGCTCTCGGGTGCCCCAGGGTGTTGCATTTTCTTCAGTGGGCAGTGAGGAGCCATCAGGAGTTTGTAAGGAGGGCAATGTGATCTCAGCTGGAGAGGAGAAACCAATGAGCAGCCGTGTCAGTGACCTAGGAGAGGCTCAAGGATTCATCCCTCATCTTCCACTTCCCTACTGAGGGTGAGGCACTGTACTGGGCTGGGGTTTCGAGATCAGCAGCACAGAGCCAGGCGTGCAGGCAAGCACAATCAGGTGAGCAGGCCGTGCATGGCTGTAAGGCACCATCATAAATGTCTCTACCTAGTTCAGTGAGTGCACAAAGAAAGGGGGGTATAGGGCCCCTGGGGAAGCTGGGCATCAGGAAAGCTTTCTAGTGCAGATGATGTTTGAGCTGAGATTATTTACAGGGCGAGGAAGATGATGAAAGAGAGAGAGGGGGGAGAAGGCATTCGTAGGATATAGGCTCCAGCCCTATAGGGTTCTGTGAGTCTATCCCTGCTGGTGCAGAGACGAGAAACTGTAGAAATAAAAGACACAGACAGAGATAGAGAAAAGAGAGTTTGGGCCAACCAAAACACAGAGAGCTGCAGTGGCCCCAAGTGCCTGGACGCTCTGACTTTTATTAAGTACAAAGCAGTGGGCAGGGAAGGTCGGGTGAGGTAATGGTGGTCGGTGATAGGGTCAGGTAAATCACAGGTCTTGAAGATAGGGGGCCCAAAACTTTCAAGCAGCCAAGGCGAGGAGAAAACCTAATGCATCAGCGCTCTTCGCGTATTTCTTAGAAATGTCAGGGACATCTGAGAAAAAGAGAAACCAGGTGCAGGAGCAGGGCATGAGAGTAGACATGGAACGTGACCACTGAAGCACAGCATCACATAGAGACAGTTAAGCCCCTGGATGTCTGTGGGGTACCCTGACAGCCGTCAGGCCTTGCCACGAGAGCCTGGAGAAGCGGAGTTTTCTCCTAACTTCCCCAGAAGCAGATGTCTTAGCCATTTTGGACGTCCCCTGCCCTAGCTGGCTAAACAGCGGGCGCTTTCCCAGCACTGGCGCTGCCGCACAGCCTGGGCGCCCTCCCGCAGCGCTTATGCGGGCGTCACAGACGGCTTAGAGCGTCTTGTCTTAGGGTCACTTTGTTCACAATGTCACCTCAGTTCCATACTGAGTATATATAATCATAAAGATGTATACTCAATATTACTAATGAATATTAGTAAAATTCAAGGTCATATTGAGTATGATTACAGTGATTACACATGAGTAACTGTAAGATTGTATATGATTATATGAAGAAATAACCATGTGCCTATATTTCTAATTCTTTTCTAAATCAATATTTATATGGGAACAGGTTGAGGCTTACAGACCCTTGCCACGGCACTTGCGGGGTTTCCCCCCTACAATAGGAACAAAGCACTGAGCCATCAGCAACGGGACCAGTTAGCCAGACCTGCTGTCCTGCTGTGTGTGTGTGTGTGTGTGTGTGTGTGTGTGTGTGTGTTTGAGATGCAGTCTTGCTCTTGTCCCCCAGGCTAGAGTGCGGTGGTGCGATCTCAGCTCATTGCAACCTCTGCCTCCCGGGTTCAAATGATTGTCCTGCTTCAGCCTCCTGAGTAGCTGGGATTACTGAACAAGTGGAGGTTTGAATCCACTCATTCATTCAGTGTATTTATTGAATGTCCACTATGTTGTGGGTATCATCTGAAGCACTGGGGATACAGCCGTGGACAGGAAAGACATGGTTCCTGGCCTATGAAGTGAAGCCAGGTGCCTGCCACCATGGCCAGCTAATGTTTATATTTTTAGTAGAGATGGGGTTTCACCATGTTGGCCAGGTTGGTCTCAAACTCCTGACCTCAGGTGATCCACTCACCTTGGCGTCCCAAAGTGCTGGGATTACAAACAATTGTGTTTTAAATACAATTGTTTTGCTTAAGCAATATTTGTTTGTTGAAGAAAATGTGTCAAATATAGAAAAACTAAAAGAATAGATTTATAATCCCACTACCTGGAGATAATTATTTGAAAAATTAGGTGAATATCTTTCTATTTTTATGTGAGGGTGTATGTGTTTGAATAAGAATAAATGTATGTATATATATATATGTATCAATAAGTAGAAAATATGATGTATGTTAATATAGCTTCATCTTCTCTCTCTTTGTATTGAATATCCTGCTCCATTAGCTTTATATGACCTTATAAAATAAGGTTACATTTCTTTAATATTGAAACAATACTGACTTTGAATGCCTACCAGCCCAGCCTGACAGGAAGTCTAGTCTTCCCTGGAGGTTCCCAGGTAATCTCTAAGAATGTGTAAGAAACTGGTACTTACTGCTCAACCTGTCCTAATAGTGGCTGTTCCCATCTGCCCACTGTCTAAGATTTCAATAAGAAAGGGAAATATGGGTAGATTGTTCATTCCCGCTAGAACGAAAACACTTCATAGGCCAGGAACCATGTCTTTCCTGTCCACGGCTGTATCCCCAGTGCTTCAGATGATACCCACAACATAGTGGACATTCAATAAATACACTGAATGAATGAGTGGATTCAAACCTCCACTTGTTCAGGCAATGAACATTTACTGAAGATTTTTGATGTGCGGAGTTCTGTGCTGGGATTAGAAGTGTACATGTAAACAAAATAAAACTTTCATCTTTGATGGTCATAAAGATGGGCATTTTTTAAAAAAAAGTGGGCTCGCATGGGTGGCAGTGAGATTTCTAGCATCTGAGGTATTCACAGAAACACCAAAGACTGCTGACCAAGGCTGTAGAAGGGATTCTTGCTTGGGAGAAATGCTAGACTAAGTAACCATCAATGACCCCTCCAAATGTAAATTCTTATAATTGGATGAATTTTAACTAATTGTTTCTAACTTATTAGATCTAACAAACAGATCACAGAAGGACTCCAAAGAAAATACAATTACAAGTGAAAAACAAATGTTCTGATGGGATCCAAATATTTGTTGATAAGAAATGAGATGTCTTGAGAAGCCTGCAGGAGGTTGCTCTCCATAGGAGACACAATTTTTAAATAGTAGGGATTAGAGAAGTAATGAATTTCAGAATGCGTTTGAACATTTTCTTTAATTCAATCCATTTATTATATTCAAAACTCATATTCACAAGCAAAAATAATTAAGAACTGAATAAGACAACTAAATCAAAGACTTTTTATAAGTCTTTTTTGAGGAAGCCCAGAGGTCTCGACTTCGATCACTGTTTGGGAAATCTGAGTTCAACACTTTAAGACAAAAATGTCCATATGTTGGTCTTATTGGAATTCAAAATGCATTCATCTATTCCTTTATTCAAGAAACACATAGTGGGGAGAGGAAGGGAAGACATAGTGAACATCTACTAAGTGTAATATACTGTAGACTGCAGTATGAGTAATTCTAAAAGGAAAATGAGATCATCTATCACACATTTAAATAGTCTTTTAAAAAATTCATTTTATTACAAAGTAATAATCATCCATTAAATAAAAGGCTTAAAAATGGCAATAGTAAAAACAATCCCCATAATCATATCACTTAATAAATACCTACTGTTTATGTTTTTGTGATTTCCTTTTAATGTTTCTATGCATGTAATTTTTATATAATTGCAATATTGCTGTGGAAGCTATTTTGAGCTTTAAAATCCTAATCATTGAACAGGCTGGTGGAAATAGTTTAGTGGAACTGAAACCTGATTCTCTAGAGCTTTGATATATGTGCCTTGGTTTTCCTTCATGCACCTTAAGCATTTCTCTTTTGGGTTGAAAATAAAAACATAAAGGTTGTGTTTAAACAACACCAAAGAGTATTTAAAAAATGAGAATTTGGTAAGTATAATGGCCAGATTCAAAATTAGATTACAGATTTGCCGCTGGATACCTAAATGATCAGAGCATACAGTTGTAGCCATTAACCTTACTAGCATACCTAGTCCCAACTGTAACTAAATAACTATTTGCTCTGTTTGTTTAATGACCAACTCCCCTGTTAGACTCTAAACTCTGTCTAGTTCACAGCAGTATCTCTAGTGCATGGTTTATTGCCTGGTGCAGGCTTAGTTCTTAGTAGACATAACTGGAGGAGTAAGTGAATGAATGACTCATTTACTGGGGAAGTGGTTTTGGGGTAGTCCGTCCATCCACCCACCCATCCACCCATCCACCCACCCATCCACCCATCCATCCACCTATCCACCCATCCATCCACGCATCCACCCACCCATCTATCCATCCACCCACCCATCCATCCACCCACCCACCCATCCATCCACCCATCCACCCATCCATCCATCCACTCATCCATCCACCCATCCACCCACCCATCCACCCATCCACTTCTTCATTCACCTATCATCAGATACCTTAGAGAATACCTGTCATGTGGTAAGCACTGTGCCTTGCACTCCAGACACAGGGTAAAGCAGTGACAGTGCTGCTCTGGATGGAAGAGCTTGCTCTCTGGGTGGGGAAAGAGTCAGACACCCTCCACTGAGGTCTTCAGATACCTCTTCTGCAGATTTCTTGCCCGGCATTTACAGCACTAGAACTGTAAAAACTGGTCATTTTATTAGGGCATTGTTTTTGTAAATCACAAATATGCCGTGGGGTGGGCTTTTCGGTCATTAACAACCTAGAGTGAACTAGTTTCTCAGGTTTAGGAGGGGAGGGAGAGAAAGCAAGCCGTATAGCTATGGAAAGGCTACTCTCAAGTCATCATTTTCTCCCTTCTCTTTAGTAGGAAGCCCCTGGGTCATGGGAAGGCAGCAATGTAGCAGAAACATGCCCAATTGCCTTGAGTCTGTCACCACCTAGCTGTGCCATGACAGGCAGCTTGGCCAGCCCTGAGCCTCAGGGTCCTTTCCTGCCTGGAAGGTGATGCAGATCAGACGCTGCTGTAGGCATGAAAGGCTCCTGTGAATCACACGACTGCATGCTGTTCCCCTTGCCAGGGAGGAAGGAGTGAGTTTTTCGGACCTGACTGCCGTGCACGCACTTGCAGGTCTGCAGAGGCTCTTCTGTGCGGCTTCCTCTTTAGAGGAAGCCCTTCAAGCTTCTTTCATCAGGTGCTACACAGACGTTAGTTGCATCTTCATTGTCCTCTCCTGTGAAGGCAGAACCTGGTGCTGAGTCCCCAGCATTTCCAGATAGGAGGGAGGATGTGCAGGAGAGAGGTCAGACCTGGGGAAAGAGGCAGGCCTTTACTGGCACAAACTCCCCTAGGCCAGCCCTCCTGGTGCTCCACAGTTCCAGGGTACACCACAGAGCTGCACCCCAATGCCAGCTTATCCTGGCCCTCGGGAGCACAAACCTCCTGGGAAGGACCCTCAGAGGCCTGCCAGGCTCTGTCCTATGCAGCAGGGCCTTCCTCTAGGTCACATCTTTGTCACATGAGCTTGAGAACGAAGAAACTCATTCCCTGACCTGGAGATGAGTGCATCAAAACCAGGGCTACATTTGGGGCATTCCCAATATCCATCACATTCTCTTTGTAATTCCCATACCACCTCGTGGTGAGGTGGACTTGAGGAAAAGAGCAATATAAAGCCAAATGTCTATGTCCCCTCGGGTCTCTGAGAAGGAAACTCTCTGACCTCAGGGGAGGGGGAGGGAGAAAGGAGAGGTGACCTTCCTATGCTGTGTTCCCAAGGAAAGCATGCATCTCCGTCTACTGGTTTTACCCAGTAGCAGCGCTACCGTCTTTGAAAAAATGCCAGATATATATATGTGTGTGTGTGTGTGTGTGTACATTTATACATTTGTGTGTAAATACGTGTGTGTGTACATATCTATATGTGTGTGTAAATATATATATATGTGTGTGTATAAATGAGAGTTGGGATCATTGAGGAAATGAGTTCTGTTTGTTGAATATGAATCTGAACTCAAGGAAATAACCACTATTAAAAGAACTTTAAACAAATAAAATTCAGCAGTGTTTAACTGAGCAAAGAACAGTTCATGAACTTGACAGCCCTAGAACCAGGACAGATGTAGTGAGACTCCAGGAGCCGCCACACAGCTGGACATTTACAGATAGAAAAAAGGAAGTCAAATACAGAAAGCAGAAGAAAGGGGAAGTGAGGTACAGCACTAGCCCAATGGTTAAAGCTGGAGTTTGCCTTATTTGAACCTGGTTTGAACAGTAGGTTGTCTGTGGTTGACCTCGGTTCAGCTGCTGTGATTTGCTGAGATCGGGCCCACTTGTTCCAAGAGTAAGTTACTGTTTGATTACACATCAAGTTAGTTCACTATGTATGGAGAAACTTTTAGGCCAAACTTAAGATATGTATAGAGGTAGCATTAGGCCAAGCTTAACTCAGTTTAACACTGGTCACTTCTGTAAAAGACATTTACAGAAAAAAAAAAAAACAAGCTTTTTCAATGTTAATTTTACCCAGTATTTTGAAAAGAGAAAGTGCTTCATCATTGATCTTCACATTAAGATGAACAGCATGTAGGCAAAGTGATATCTCCACTTTTGACAAGGAAGAGACAGGGGCTACATGAAAGCCATAGGACCACCCCATGGGGGGCAGCTGGATCATCCGCTCTCAGCTCACTGTGAAGGCCTCAGGTCTGAGCACAGCACAGTCCCTGATATACAGTATGTTCTTCTTAAATGCCAGCCAACCAGGCCGTTCCCATTTATGTAACCATGTGTAGGTGTCCTGTACTTTTACTTTATAACATTAATGACAACCTTTAATGATACATTTATTAATCTGATGTCAGTCCCTGGCACACCCACTATATGACAGTAGGGACTGAGTGGGTCTTGTTCACCACCTGCATGCCTTGCAAAGTGCCTGGCAGACCGGAGGCACTTACCAAGTAAGTGCAAGGTTGGGGAATGAAAAGCTGGCCCTGTCATAGCAATTCTGCACCATCGTGACACCTGGCCAGGGAACTTTGCTGCCTCAGTTGCCTAATGAATATAATGGGAATAACAATGGGAATAACAAACTGGGTGCACATTTGCCCCCCAGCTGGCTATGGAGGAACTGGCATCTCTCAAGGATCAGTTCCCTCTCTACGTTGGGAAACCCCATTGCTCAGGAAATGCTATTCTTCCTGTAGAGGCTTCAAACTGCTGTGGATGGGGAGTACTCTTCAAGGTGCTGTCTCATGCTGTGGCTGATTTGCATTCTTTTCCATGAATTAGAAGCAGGATGTTACTTTGGACAATATCCAATAAAACGGTTCATTTGATTATTAATGATTTGTCTAAAATCTTTCGTTGAGCTCTTTTGTTGCCACACACTGAGTCAGGCGCTTGGGGGCCACTCAGACACTGCTCTGAGGGAAAGCCCTGGCCGATGTCGGTAACAAGGGCAGCGGGTGCATGGGCCATGGGAGGCAGGCCAGTTGCTCAGGGAGAGGCCTTCTGATCTCCAGTGAATCTTGAAGGGCAGTCACAGATTAGCCAGCAAAAGACGATGTTCTAGGTTGGAAAGGTCAGGATGATGAAAGCCTGCAGGGCGTGAGAACTCCCAGCAAGTGTAGAATCCATGTCAGCATGTTTTCTCACGGTATGTATGGTTTCATGGTTACTATTTCTTCCTAATCATAGCAGTGTTAGGAGACTTCTGTTCCAGGTGGGAATGGGCATTGACCCTTTGGGAGCTTTCTCACCTTAGAGTGTCTGCAAAGGCTATCACCCAGTATGTTTCTGAGAAACCACAGTCCTGACAGCTGACACCAGTGTGGGGATGAGAAGGCATCCTGTTTCCCGCTACTTCCTGTAACACGGATCCCAAGAGAGCACTGTGACTTATGATTCACTGCAGGGTCTTTCCAGTTTGTGGAAATGGAAAGACCTCTTGCCAAGGCCCTGCCAACAGAGGTGGGAAGAGGGGTGGGTACCATGATCTGGGAGACGCCAATAGGCTGAACTTTGGGGGCACCCCAGAATCTCGAATTGAGGGGCTGAAATGAGCAGCTCACGGCCTCCTACAGATACTGGTGTCGGAAACCTCCATGGAAAAGTCTAGTTGGGTGCACATTTGCCCCCCAGACCCGTTGGGGCTGGTCAATCTTTAGGGTGGACTGCTGGGCAGCAGGCATGGGACAGGCACACCCAGTTCAGCCCGCTCCTCAGCACAGTAGCCTGCCTTGCTTTCCTTCAAGGTGGGGCTGCTTGTGTTGATATTGATTCTCCTTGCGAAGTAATGCGTAGGCAGAACTTCATTCACAGGTGATAAATCCTGGATTTCCATGAGATAATTTTGCTTTCTCCTGAGAGGTAAAGCCTCTTTCCTAACTCCGGCTGTCTCAGGGCTCTGCAGCCCTTTGTCGCAATGAACGGATCAGTGGCTGTTTCCTTACTAAGGCTTCTGAAGTTCACATGCCAGAGTTTCCAGCCTTCACCAACAGCTCAGATTTACCCCTCAGTGAACGAATGTACTCAGTACTAGTTCCTTCCTATCAGCTTAGGCAAGTGTGTAGTTCAAGGATTTAAAACATTTAAACAAACCTAATTGGGAAAAGTAGACAAACTTTCAACCTGATGACCCCTTTGGTCCAGGGTGGCCACCTCAGTGTTTATGACGCAGTGAGTATTACTCTGTTCTTCATTTCATATCTTTTCATGTTTCCTTTTTCTTCTTAACTGGGACCACAGATTAGAAAGGAACTTCAGATTCACTCCCTGCATTGTACGACCTTCCCTTTATTATTCACTCTATTATGCTTTAATTCATTCAATCCTTGGCCCTAACTGGTAACATTTCTATGATTGTGAATTTTATAAATGAGAAGAGTGACGCTTAGTTGCTTTTCCAAAGTCACACAGCCAGAAGGTGGCAAAGTGTGGAGTCACACTGGCTAACAGGCTCTGCAGACCAGAAAAGGTGACACTTTGCCTTTGAAGACACAGCATGAGAGCTTTTCCAGATGTCTTCCAGAAACTACTGTCTTCTGGCAGGTGCCAGGCCTCTGTTCTCCATGTTCAGACTCCTAAAGGGAACAGGAGAATACTTGTTTATTTCTCTCTTCTTCTGGTCCCACTTTTACTTCCTATCCCCATGGGAGGGCAAAAAAGCAGAGGAGACCCAGGCACCTCCACCTCTCCTCTTGATGTTTGCACCAGCGGCAACAGATGGGCACAGACTGGACTCTGGTGGCATGGGCTGGCATATGCTCTCGAGTTTCCGGCCCTAAGTTTGGAATACAGTTCTACCTGCTTTATAGGAGATTAGAGGGATACTATTTACAAACATTGAGTATCTGAACTAATTTCAGTGGATTTGGGAAAATCTCCATGGCAATAAAAGTTATCAAGAAAGAATTTTTTAATAATCTACATATATGTAAGTCAAATTTGTTATTTCCAAATATAACAAATATAATTATCCACTCCCATGATCTTAAACAGATGTATTCCAGACACATTTTGTGTCTTTAAAAGACTGCTTTGCTTTTTCTGGTATCAGGTCAATAGAGAAGTGTGCCACCCTGCCAGTATAAACCAGTTTTTGAGCAATATCTGCCTGTTAGATTTATTATTCTTATTATTGTCTAACTTTCATCCTGTACTCTTCAGTAGAACCAAAGATACTCCCTGTTCCAAGGAAGCTTATGAGTGAATGATGCCATTGGAAGTCACTGGTTTTTATTGTGGGCCTTTTGCAAATATCCTCCAAAAAAAAAAGCTTAATGTGAGTTTTAATCCAGATAAATAAATCCATTAAGAAGGAAGAGGAGAAGGAATAAATGTCATGAAGATTTACTACTTTTGGAGTTTGTTTTCTTCTCTGTAAGGAAGAGTTGTTCCCCACTGCCTAAATCACAAAAAAACCATTAAACATGGTCCAAGAAGGGGCAAAAAACCTTACAAGATCCCTTTATAAGGGACAATAAGTATTTGAAAATTAGCAAACATCCCTTTAAATTTGGGAACACTTTAAGTGCTCTGGATGAGGACGTGAGAGGTAGTAAAGAACAAAGTATGCAAACCCTATTCTATGGTCAGTCTGGCAACAGAATTCTCAGTGTGTTAAGGAAGTAAGCACATGTTAGAGAGGCAAACAGATTACAGATTAACTTACCTGGAAGAATCTTCAAGAGCAGCTGGGAAGCAGAAGAATACAGCTCCTTTCTTGCCATGTGGATTGACTGGAAATCCACTGTTCTGGTGGTTCTATTGGCATGGGGCATCACCCTCCTCCCCTTCCCCTGAATCCTTCAAAATTTTCAAGGAAGCCTGTCAGGCTCAATTAAGACTCACTGTGTCCTCCAGGGTCCTTTTTGGCCACATAGAAGAAGAGAGACTATGTCTTATCTTGATGGTTTGCTTCTAGTTGATTTGAATGTCAACAACTAAATTTGAAAAATAGAATGCAAAGTGAAGACTAGATCTAAACATTGTTAAGCTAGGAAACCAAGAGTCTGCCTTTCTGCATTCTAGGGTGAAAATGGAAATCTGTCTTTGGAACTCACTGGCCAAAGTGGGAGAAACAGTAAGATGACCCTCCCTTCATTATGCTGGCCAACATGGTGCAGAGCACTCTGTGTTTCCACTTCAGAACTTTGTGGGTGACTTTGGTTCACTGCCATATCCCCAGCACCTAGAGCAGTGGCTCATGCAAAATAGAGTTTCAATAGGTATTTGTGAGAATGAGTGAAGCCTTGATCAAAAGAGGTAATTCTCTCATGCTGCCAGGATGAATGTGGGGGCTTGGAAATGTGTTCCTAGAATCCTCCACTGGAGCTTGAAACTCAATGGGAGCTTTCCTATAGAAGCAATGTTATATGAAGTGATTGAGAGTTACTGAAATAGTGCTCTTGGCCCCATGCTTGCCGTAGGCACCTGTGGCTTGGCCTGATGCCTTTGTTACAGTCCATGTCACTGTTTCCATGGGAAAATCATTCTGGGTCCCAGGACTTGGCTTATAAGTGACTTTGGAAATACAAACCAATCTTAGATAAGACCTGCCTGAAACTTTGGTTTGACTGTGGCTGTTTTGAATGTGTCCAAAATAAGGCATTGGTAGGAAACCTGAATGGCCTTTGTTCTTGTGGCTGGTTCCTACCAGGAAGGGTGGTGTCATGTCAGGAATGTGTAGACCACACCATGCTAGCTATGACCCTTCCTTCAGTGACCTAAAAAGACCAGAGAATTTTTAATGGACTGGAGAAAGGTCCTTCCAGGTATGTTAATGTCTCAAACAATTTAGCTACACAGAATGTGGCCCAGAAGCATCACAGTGGGTCACCAGCAACCATGACATTCAGTGAGCTTCAGATGAACCACAGACAATCAGGGTATTATCCCAGAAGATCATAGAGTTGGGCATAATATTTGTGGTATAATATTTAATCAGCTCTGGGATATGGCTGGGCTATCTCACAGAACAAACAGCCACATGCACACTGATGAACATTTGAAGGAATATCCTCCACGTAGACTCATGAAGACATTCCAGCCTACTCTTCTGCAGATTGGGGTTTGTGTGAGCAGCCAGCAGTCTCACATGGCACTGGTGTCAAGGACACGCATATCCAGGCAGAAGCCTGGCACCTCATTCTTTGGCATGAAGACTGTGGGGCCTCAAGGGAAGGTGGAAAGTCTACGGTTCTCTGGTCATAAGATAGGGTCACCTGGTGATGGAGCGGCTGCTATTGGCCCTGAGAGGGTTCCTGATGGACCACACAGATGTACTTGCTGGGACATGAAGAGGTGTCTCTGCCATGAGGCTAGTGCATCTTGGCAGGGGACAGGGGCAGAGCTGGAAGCAGAAATCTAACAAAAGGCAGGAGAGTGATTTTAAATTGTTGGAGGAGTTATGAGATTCCAGCTAGGGAGTGGGGAATGGCGTAGGGGTGAAGGACAGCACTGACCTCTTCAATAAGGGCAGTATCAGTAGACATTGTGTCCCTGTGTCCCCACCAGGGGCCCCTGTAGCAGTGTCCAGTTGCAGTAAAACGAAGCTAACACAATGTTTCTGCTCAGGCTGGTTGATGCCTCGCATGGCTTTCTCTCTGTCCACACGCAAGGCTGCTAGTGTTAGCCTCATTTTCGGTAGTCTCCACTCAACTGTGGCAATGATGGGCAACTGTAATGTCAAGCTCATAGCTCACTAGATTTGCTACAAAAGAAGACCAAGGAAAGTTCCAAGGCTGATGCTCTGCAGCCTGGAATGGATCATGGCTATCACCTTGACTGTCCAGCCATGGGGCAGGTAACCACTCTCAAGCCCTTGGACTGAGACTAGGAGAACAGTGGTTTCCCAAGAAAAACTGAGTGTCTATTATCTAAAAAAGACATGAATATTGAGCAGAAAAGCATCACATTTCCACACTTTCAAACTCTGAAATATGTGGCTGGGTAGAAGTCAAAGCCGGAAATTAAATGAAGGAATGGTTCTGTAAGGCCTTCACGTAGCTGTCAATGTTCCTAGAAAGTGAAGGAATTTTCCCTGGTCTGTTCTGTAACGTGTTTTAAGTAAAGTACGCTCAAGTTCTTATCTTGGAAAAAAACCACGGGATTAGCAAACACAAAGACTGGAAAATTGGGGAAGGGCAGGCAGAAGACTAAGAGAGAACTCTTGTACCCTTTCAACAAATAGGCAGCTTCACTTAGCACGAAGGAGGAAATGAAGCAATAATTGAAAGCAGGAAGTGGGTATGTGCATGTGTGCATGTGGTGAAGAACGTGCATCATATACGTTAACATATAGCCAGATGGAAACCCAAGTCATTTCCTTTATTGTAATATTATTAGATGACGTGATGATGATTATCTCTTTATCACTTTCTAAGTGATGGATTAATCTAATCTTACAATCAGATTCTTCTTCATCAGGTAAAGTTCCTCTTATTCTTCAATGGCACCTCTTCAAAGAATCTTTCCCAGATTCACGGAGGGAGGGATCCTTTTTCTCCTTCTTGGCGGCCCCTCATTGCTTTTTGTGCATACCAAGATGGTAGCATTTGTCATGTTGCACTGTGATGTTTTTATTTGTTCAAAAGGCTCTCTCAGGCAAGAGCTATGAGCTTTGAGGCACATCATTTTACATCACTTGACTTCTCTGAAACACAAACTGGGAGAATAACAGTTCATCCCTCTTAGGGGTGTTGCAAGAATTAAATGAGTTTAT
Organism: Alouatta palliata; assembly: GCA_004027835.1. NCBI lineage: Eukaryota > Metazoa > Chordata > Mammalia > Primates > Atelidae > Alouatta > Alouatta palliata. Next base: position 16,893 of record PVKV010017524.1, read on the forward strand.
GCATGAAAAGCACTTAGCATAATACCTGGCTTATAGCAGGAGCCCAGGAAATACTGGCAGTTAGCATTTCAGTGTTTATCCTCATTAAATTAATAATGATTATAATAATTATCATTGCTATGTCCCCTGCTAGATGGAATGTCCTTGAGGGCAGGGACTGTTCTGAGATCGTAGCAGGTACTCTATGTGGAAAAAAAGGAAGGAGGAGGGAAATAAAAAGTGGAAACAAAGACCAGCCTGGTCAAGATGGTGAAACCCTGTCTCTACTAAAAATACAAAAAAATTAGCCAGTCACGGTGGCAGGTGCCTGTAATCCCAACTACTCAGCAGGCTGAGGCAGGAGAATCGCTTGAACCTGGGTGGCAGAGGTTGCAGAGAGCTGAGGTCGCACCACTGCACTCCAGCCTGGGTGACACAGTGAGACTCTATCTCAAAAAAAGAAAGAAAGAAACAACAAAGAGGGCAGCAATACCAGGTTTGACCAAAAGTGACAGTTCTGGGTCGCCTGAAACAGCCTCTCCAGCTAGGAGAGAGCTTGTGACCTTTTGTTTTATAGGCAAGGAAACGTAGGGGCCAAGAAAGGTTAAGGAACATATTCAGGATCACAGTGTTGGCAGCAGCGGCCTGGAACTGGGTTCCCCTTCATAGCCCCTGCTTTACTGGCCTCTCCGTCTTCCTTAGTAAATGCCCATGTATCCATATGGCTTGATAAACCTTGGTGGATGTCTGCCACTGAGAAAATAGGGCATTTCCTGTCTATCCCCAGATGGAGACTGAGGAAGGTAATGTATTTGTTATCTTTTCAGTGTCTTTCATGTAAAAACCAAAAGGCAGCCATTAAAAAAAATGCGATCCTGGTCTTAATCCAGCAGGCTGCAAGCAGCCTCAGCCATTATGAGAGTTACTGACTCTAATTGCAAATTATGAGGCAGTTAAAGAAATACGGCATATGTCCTTCTTTAATATAGGGTTGAACCTTCTTTAATATAGGTTTGAACTGAACTGTCTACAAGGGTCATTGCCTTCCTTGGGAAACAGGCGAGCACTGAGCTGAAGTAGGAGCCAAAACAGGGTCCTGTGGCTCTTAGCGATGCAACCCTGGATCAAGATTTGGATTCAGAAGATGCCAGTTTCCTGATGCCAGCTATGCAGATTAATTGAATTATGTATCCAAAATATTGTCATATTTACCTGAAATGATGATGTGCTATCAGGAGCTCATCAAGGAGCCAGGCTTTAACTATGAAGGGATAAACCCAGGGACAACATGCGAACTATGTTAGTTATCCAACGTTCTCTGACAAATTACTCCAAAATGTACGACTTAAAACAGCAATCATAATCATCTCCCATGGTTTCTGTGAGTCGGGAATTTGAGAGCAGTTCTGGCTTAGAGATTTCTCATGAAGTTGTCATCACATGTTGGCTGGAACTATGATTATCTGAAGGCTCGACTGGGCTGAAGGACCCACTTCCAAGAGAGCTCACTTCGTGGTTGACAGGCTGATGCTGCCCACTGGAGGGAGGCCTTAGTTCTTCTCTATGTTGGCTTCTCCATGTGTCCTAGATTTCCTCACAACATGGTGGCTGAGTTCCAGAGGCAAGCATCTGAAAACAGAGAGCCTGGTGGAAGCTGTATCCTTTCTGGGACCTACCCTCAGAAGTCACATAGCATCACTTCTGCCCCACTCCATTGACTGGGACACACAATCCGCTGCCTAGATTTGAGAGGAGAGAACACAGACCCTTCCCTTAATGGAAGGAGTGTCAGTTGTCAGGCACATTGTGTGAAGAACATGTGCTATGAGATAAATATATAGGTGTGGCCATTTTTGAGAAATACAACATGCTACAATGAGTAAGGATGGCCATGAGAAAAGGTAAAAAACAAACAAACAAACAAAACAAAAGCAAAAAAAACCCCACCCAGGGCCTTGGTGCCATCCCTTGGCTACTGAAATAATCAACCATGAACACATCTACCACAGAATACCTTGTCTTGTACTTTATCTTCATTATTTTGTTTGGTATTCTATTATCATAGCTGAAAATATTTTAATGGATGTTACTTGGTAGAAAAACTAGAGCAAAAGACCTGGATTCAAATTCTCCAGTGGCTCCCTGGATGACGTGACTTCAACTAAAGCATTTATTCCCATTCACGTATTCAACAAGTTTATAAATGAACTCCTATGTGCCAGCTGGGTACTGTTTAAGGCAGTCAGAATGCAACAGTGAGTGAAACAGGCAGAGATTCCTGTCCTCATGGAGCTAACAGTCAACTGTGTGTTCTGTGGGACTGTGTGTGTGTGAGGGAAGTGGTGATATGGAGTGGCAAGAAATAAACCAGATAAATAATTAACATGACGTGCATGGTGAGGAGCGCTATGAAGACAAAGCAGGGAAGGGTGACGTGTGACTAGGGAGGTCCTCATGCACAAGGTGACATTTGAGTAAGGACTTGAAGGAGACCCAGTGTGTATTAGGAACACCCCCAGTGGGACCTAAGGGAGTCAGTGAGGGGAAGGATAGTAGGAAGCGAGGACAGAGGTTTTAGTGGGTGCGTGCAAATTGTATAGTGAAATGGGAAGCCGTTGAACTTTTGATTAGAGGGTATATAATCTGACTTACATTTTAATAGAGTCATTTTGGCTGCTGTGTGGAGACTTAGATTGCAAAGGGACAAAGGTGGAAGCAGAGAAGCTATTAGGAAGCCATTGCAATAGTGCACATGAGGAATGATGGTGAAAGATTGGGCCAGCTGGTGGCGGAGGAGCTGGGAAAAGAGGTCAGATTTTGAATGTTTTGTTAGAATTTGCTGACAGATTGGAAGTGGGGGTATGAGAATAAGAGAGGTAGCAAGGATGATTCCAAGATTTTGGGCCTGAGCAACAATAAAAATAGTGTTTCAGGTTTCTATTACTATGTAACAAATCTGCCTAACTTCGTGGCATGCAGCATGTACCTGGCTCACAGATCTTCAATCTGGGCAGAGCTCCAAGGAAATGCTCGCCTCTGCCACCTAGTGTCAGCTGAGGCAGTTCCAAGGTGGGCAGGTGGAAGCATCTGAACGTTTGCTTACCTGTGCAGTGGGTGATGCTGATCTTTGGCTGTGACCTTTCTGGGGCTGCCTGGCTTCTTCACAACACAGTTCTTGGGTTCCAGGGGTCCAAGACTCCAATGGTGAGTGGCCCCAGAAAGAGAGACGGCCAGGTAGAAGCTGTATCAACTTTTACAACCTAGCCTTGAAAATCTTCGTCAGTTCAGCCACATTCTATTCATCAAGGCAGTTAGAAAGTTCCGCCAAACTTTGCAGAGAGGGAAATAGACTCCATCTCTTGATGGGCAGGGCAGGGCTGTTAGCTTTGGTGGCTTCTGGACCTGCTAAGATACTATCATGGTTCCCTCACACAATAGGTACTTAATAAGTGAGGGTGAATAAAAAACAGCAACAAAGAGATACTATGTAAATAAAATGCCCTTAAGAGGGCAGCTATAAGCTTGAGGAAATAGTCAGTTCTTGTTATTCCTGGTAGTTACCTTCTAGAAAGTTGCTGTGAATATTGAATTAGCGGATATTGAACCATTGCTCCTAGGGGGAATAAAGGGTTAGATTCCCTCCAGCCTCTGGTCACATTTTTGTCAACTGATCAGTACATGACCTTGTTTATGTTTCTGTTTAAAGAAACCTTATTTATTACATAGTGTTGATTAACATTGAACTCAGCCAGCAGCGCTAACTGGTGCCTGAATGAAGCTTACCTAACACGTATTTTCTCCATAAGGCACATCTCAGTCTTCCTGTGCTTAGGAACATTAGACAGCACTGTAGTACTACACTTGAGGACTATTTTATTTCATGTTATTTTTTATTTTAAAATATTTAATGGAGAAATAAAGACAATATATTCAAAGTGTGTAACGTAATGATTTGACATATGTATACATTATGCAAATTACCAAAACAAAATTAATGAACACATCCCTCATTACTCATGCTGTACACTGAATCCACAGAACTTACTTGTTCATCTTATAACTGAAAATCTGCCCAATGTCTTCTGATCTGCCCTGCTTCCTGTGCCCCATCCCTGGCAATTACCATTCTATTCTCTGCTGCTATGAATTAGGCTTTTTTTTTTGTTTTTGAGACCCTTTTAATCAGCAACATCACCAAGAAAAAGCACAGAAATATGAAAAAGTTTGCACTAAATAGACTATGAAAAGGATCCCCGTTTACAATATGACAGCTGAAACCGGAAGGCAGGGGACTGTCTTGTTTGAGATCAACTAGGAGGAGTGCATTGGGTGACTCAGATTTTTGCTGCTCAGTGTGAGTCTGCTAATGACCTTGCAAGGACCACAAGTATTGATTTTGAGACTAAAAATAAATTTTAGCGGGTAGGAAAGTTTGCAATATGTAAACAATATGTGAATAATGAGTCTCTACTATATCTAATTAGCCTTAAACTGAACACAAAGGGCCAAAGAACAAGGATTTTAGAGCTTTTTCTCTGTGTGTCCATTTGCAAGAGGCCATAACTTTGATATATTTTAACTTTATTTTTATTTTATTTTTTGAGACAGAGTCTTGCTCTGTCACGTAGTCTGGAGTGCAACGGCATGAGCTTGACTTGACTCACTGCAACCTCTGCCTCCCGGGTTCAGGCGATCCTTGTGCCTCAGCCTCCTGAGTAGCTGGGATACGGGTGTGCATGCCTGGCTATGTTTTGTATTTTTAGTAGAGACGGGGTTTTGCCTTGTTGCCCAGGCTGGTCTTGAACTCCTGAGCTCAAGTGATCTGCTGGCTCCGGTCTCCCAAAGTTCTGGGATTACTTTGAGCCACTGCACATAGCTGGGTATAGTTTAACTTTAAATACGTCATCAATGCTTTGGAGCTAAATCTTTACACAAGTGAACTCTGAAGTTGTGATTGGTTTTGATCTTATTAGTTTGAAATGATATTTTATCACTTTGAAAACCGCTTAACATTTCTGAGGCTGTCCTCTTTGGTCAGCATCTTCTTCCCATATTCCTATAAATTAGATTCTCTGAGCAGGTTTTTCTCTTTTGTTTTGTTTATGGAGATTGAGACTAGCACTGAGACGCCTGGGCAAGGTGATCACTTCTCTCAAGGAAGAGGCTATGAGCTTCCTATGAAAAACAGACTAGGCTTGGTTTTGTTTTGAAGGAGGAAAATATTGACCTTTTGGCTTTAATAAGCAATTTCCTAAATAGTTAAATTTAAGAAAAAATTTAAAAAAATAAAATAAACAGAAATGTGAACTCCAGGGTCCTTTAAAAATGCCTTTACAATTTTCCTTGGAATATATTTTTATTGTTGTTTATTGGTCATCTTTTCAGGCAGCTTCATATTATTTTGTCTCTCGTTTCTAAAGGAGTCACTTAGTTCACTGAAGTGAACCCAGCTGCCCCCTCAAATGCCATTGCCCTGCTTGGAACTGGGGAATCCCTCTAGGGGAGGTTGTGAGATTCACAGACTCAAGGAACCCTCTAGGGAATGGCTCTGTCCCGCCTATTGGACGCTGCTAAGCGAGTCCAAGAAAAACAGAGGGCTGCTGGGAGACAGAGCAGGGTCACTCTTACCATAGGCTGATCAGCTTCCTTCTGCCTGTTCTCCTTCCCTAAACTGTTGAGTCTTCTTGCCAAGGTAATGTCCTGACTTGTGCAGATGCAAGAAGCAAGGCAGAAAGCCTTGTTTGTTTTGCCTGGAAATTAACCTTGAACTCTCACTTATGTCATGTGGAAGCAACACTCTCTAAAGACAGCAGTCCCCCTTTTCTGGGGACCAGACTACCATTAACCTCAGCCTCCCCAGCCACAGATGATTTCAGAAAAGGTCTTTGAGGAAAAGACTGGTGACAAGGCCCACTCATTTTTCTCGGGCCAGGAGACCCAGGCAAATTAAAGAGGGAGTCTGAGGGGCCTGTGGACCCTGTTTGGGATACTAGTTTTGAAGGAGCACTAAACACACTTGAATAAACTAGAAATGCGACGGCAGTTAACTGCCTAGAGCTGCCTGGAGCTGTTTCTGTCTAGAGCTGTTCCTGTGCAAGTAAGCAGTTCCTTACTGCAAACTTTCCTGGTGTCAGTGTTCTCACGGAAGCATTCCTGTTCGTGACAGTTCCAAGCACACAGTGGGGCCCAACTGCAGGCAGAGCCTCAGCCCCGAGACCTGCATCCACACCGGAAACTAGAGTCACTCTGTGGGCTGGTGACAGGTGACACCGAGTCACGCACGGTGCCATGCTGCTCCCTGGGAAGTGTAAGCCCGGGTGCCTCACCGGGAGCTCGGACGCGCCCATCCTTCCCAGCGTCTGGGAATTGTGTCGCCACTCCGCGATCCACGTAGCCTCCCCAACACCCACCCCGAGGGAAACTCCGCACCCGACACCTAGCCCGCCGCTGGAAACCCCCCCAAAGATTTTCGAAAATCCCCGACAAACCTTGCCCGACACCACTTTCTTGCACGATAGCACTTCCTTGCCCAACAGCACTTTGCCCCGTCAAGGTCATTTTTCCCGTGGCTGCCCGCTCACCAAGAATCCCGCCTGCCCACCAGTAGCAGCCTGCCTCCTCCACGTCCTGTGTTCCAATGTCCAGTCAAGCGCCTTATGCTTTGTCTCCTCAGTTCCCAATCAAACGCCTTCACTCCCTATAAAACCCCTTGCCCTAAAAAGTTAGGCGTGACTTCTCGGGCCCCCTCCCGGACCACAGAACCTCGCCCGGTAGCTGAATAAATTGGTTTTTCATTTTCTTATCTCAGTTTCCTCATTTTGAACTCGGCAATAACCCTTACAGGAAGGAGGGGTTTCCTTTCCCTTTTATTATCTACATAATAAGCTCTTTAACATGCCTCAATAAACATAGTGTGGCTTAGAATATTGCCCATCATAAGTGTATGCAGCTATTCTCTTGTTTTGAATAGGAAGAAAAAAAACATGATTTTTACTCATAGAAGTTTCTCACCCCCACTAGTGTTGAGCGAATATGCTCTAAAGAAGAGCTGCATTATTAAGTGTCTTAGGGAGCCCCTGTGTCTCTGTCTGGCCTTGCAGAGAGAGGCCTGGACTTAACCAGTTTGACTTGCTTGGGAAAGGGGCTCCCTCCCCATCCTCAATAGACACGGATGGACCATTGGAGAGGAACACAGGGCCTACAAAAGCCAAGAGTTCAAGCGGAGTGCTTTCTAGCGTTCAAGTGAGGGTGATCATCTGTCTCAGCTTTTCCCGGGGTTTCATGCTGTTCAGCCTGGAAAGTCCTGGGACCAGCTGGTCCTTGTATCTCAGGCTAATTGTACTTGGGGAGGCAGCAGAATGGGGGGCTTACCTGTGTGGGCTTGCGGGCCCAACAGTCTGGGTTAGGGCCCGTCTCCATTATTTAATTTGCAACCTTGGGGAAGTTACTTCACCTCCCTGCGTTTCAGTTTTCTCATCTGGAAACTGGTGGGAAAAATAACACCTACATTTTAGGGATATTGTGAAGCAAAAATGAAATAATATGTGTAGAGTAACTCTTAGTGTGCTGGGCACATAGAAAGTGGTCATAAATGTTGGTTATTCTTACTGTGGTAATTTTTATTTAAGGGCACAGTGATTTTTACCTCTCCAGTAGTGGAATGAGCAATCCTGTATGAAAACCAGCAATTAATACATCTGATATCAGCCTGGATCTATCAAAAGAGGCCTTAAGAAGGTACAGAATTGTGGGATTGTATTCCTTTTGGAATCTGTTTTATCAAAATAGATTTTACTTTTACTTTTAAAAATTTGGGTGCCTATACGGGCAAGTTTCGATGATCTGGAAAGTCTACGCAGACAGAATTCTTGGAAAAGGGAGGCACGGCTTTGTGTGCATGCTCAGGGATCTGCAGGCTTTGCAGGTGCCCTTGCTGGGGCACCAGACAGCGGAGGAGCCTGTGGTTTAAGCCCCTCCTAGAGGCCCAGCATCAGGCTGCAGGCGGTTGGTTGGTGTGTGCTGTAGACTATCTCCCCAGTTCCAGCACTGAGGCCCCACGCACATGTGTTTTAGATCAGTGGTAATGGAGTCTGCTTTTGAAGTTCTGATTTCCTGTTATTTGGCCTGCAAAATTTGCTGAGTCATCTGACCTCATGTATCTTCTGAAACAGTAGTCACATGACCAGAGGAAACTGTGGACCCACAGCTTGCCTGCAGATATGTATGGTTTTTCAAACTTGATTCAGTCAGTATTTATAGATCACACACTGCCTGCCATGCATTTCATTAGGGACCTGGAGCTTACTGGGAGGTATGGGGTCCAGCTTTGTCCACCAAGAGCTTGCTTTCTAGTGAAGAAGACCAGCCTGTATCTAAGGACTATATGTTCGACCTTAAAAAATTCGATTAACTCTTAAAAGAAACATGCACTGTGTGACCAAGGAAGCACAGAGAAATTGATTTTGAGAGGGGAGAATCACAAGGGAAGAAACACAGAGCCAGGCTTTGGACGAGAAGTAGAATAATAAAAGTCAGCAGAGGGCAAATGGAAACAGAGCACCCTGCGCAGGTCCGGTGTGTCCTGTCTGTCCCTCAGCATGCTTGGCTGGACCAGAGGAAGCACAAAGGGAGTGTGGGGGGAGGTTAATTGGATCAGCTGATGCAGAATGCAAGACTACAGAGCTGAGACTGTTGTACACGCGAGAGGGAAGGGTTTTGAGCCAGGGAATGTTACAGTCATGACTAGGCATTAGAAAAATGAATTGGTGAAGGAGGGCATCTCTGTCAGCAGTTCTACGTAGGATGCAGGAGGATAGGAGAGAGCTAGGTGTTAGTTACAAACCCAGGAAAGGGTTCACAAGTGCTTCAAGTTTGGAAATGACAGAGAGAATGGAAGGGAGGGAAGAGAAGTGACTAAAGAAACATTTGGGAGGAGGAAAGGTTTATCAACATCCTGTTTTAATGTGGGAATCCCGCAGGGTGCAGGCAGCAGGGAATGGAAGAGCAACTTAGATCCCAGCCTAGGTCAAGCCAAAAAGATGATGAAGGGTGAAGGGCAAGAAGTGGGATTATTTAGCCGAGGAAAAAAAGGCTTAAAGAGCACCTTAATGATAGTTCATATGTATGTGAGACCAATAACAACTGCTTTCTGATTTTCGGAGAAAACCTGGAGTTAAGATTCACAGAATTCACATGAAATATGAGAAAAAAATTTCAAAATGGGGAAATTTTGAGACATTTTATCTTCAGGATGGGTTTTGTTTCCAAGTATAAATCTTTGCCTCAGTGTCTCAAGATAGGAAGAGATGCCTCCCTCCCTCCCTTTCACTGGAAACCCAGCTCAGCTCATCCTCCGTCGGTGGCTTCCTCTCCGACAAGAAAACACAGCATTGCCGTTAGTTTAAGGAAAAACAGAAGCAGTTGCTGTGGATTCGCCATTGGAAATGGCTGTACTAAATTCACAGAGGAGTTCTGAATAATTAAAATAAGCATCATATAAAATAAGCACACTGAAAATAGCAGGTATAAGTTAGCTTGTGGTCATGTAACTATGAAAATGAAACCTCTTGAGGTGGCTCATAATGGAATGCCACTTCAGAACAGCTTTGGCATAAAGGAAAGGAAGTCTGGAGGGCATTAGGGGAATCTCAGGCCACCCAAGACAGAGGGTGACTGAGATGGTCCCGTCTGTTTCCTGCTCTGCTTCTCCCTGAGTCAGCTGCCTTCTCTCCCTGCACGCTGAGCTTCACCAGGTCAGCCACCCGACAGTGCCTGAATGGCCTGTGTGCGGGGCAAGGGGCAAGAGACAGCCAGATCATGGCTGTACCTCAGTTCCAAATTCCTGGGGAAGAGACTTCGGCCCAGCTCAGAGAACAAGATCATACAGCTCAGGAATAGGTGCTGAAGGGTTCATGCTGCTGTGGAAGGGCAGTTAGAGGACAATGTTATGGGCTGGGCAGTCACTTCATAAAGGCACTTACTGCAGTTTCTTAATAAAATGACAGACTCTGTCCACAAAAAGCCTGGTTTCTAGTGAACAGGACAGGCCCATATCTAAGGACTACATGTCCTAACTTAAAAAATTTGATTAACTCTTGGCCAGGCATGGTGGCTCACATCTGTAATCCCAGCACGTTGGGAGGCCGAGGTGGGCAAATCACCTGAGGTCAAGAGTTCGAGACCAGCCTGGCCAACATGGTGAAACTACTAAAAGCACAAAATTAGCCAGTCGTGGTGGTGGGCGCCTGTAGTCCCAGCTACTCGGGAGGCTGAGACAGGAGACTCACTTGAACCTGGGAGGCAGAGGTTGCAATGAGCCAAGATCGAAACACTGCACTCCAGCCAGGGCAGCAAAGAGCGAAACTCCATCTCAAAAAAAAAAATTGGTTAACTCTTAAAAGAAATGTACACTATGTATAAAGAAATATACACTATGTATAAGCACAGAGTAATTCATTCTGAGAGAGGAGAATCACAAAGGAAGGAACATACAGCTAGGTTTGGAAGAGAAGTAGAATAATGAAAGTCAGCTGAGGGCAAATGGAAGCAGAGTACCGTGTGCAGGTTCACTGTGTTCTGTCTGTCAATCAGTGTGCTTGATAGGACCAAAGCTCTCATCTGTTCTGAGTATATGGCAGAATATTTGAAATGTAGAGCATAAAGAACTTCTAGCACAAAATCATTTATAAAAGTCACCATTCTTATGGGGCGCAGTGGCTCACTCCTGTAGTCCCAGCACTTTGGGAGGCTGAGGCAGGCAGATCATGAAATCAAGAGATTGAGACCGTCCTGGCTAACACTGTGAAACCCTGTCTCTACTAAAAACACAAAAATTAGCTGAGCGTGATGGCATGCACCCATAGTCCCAGCTACTCAGGAGGCTGAGGCAGGAGATCGCTAGAACTCAGGAGGTGGAGGTTGCAGTGAGCCAAGATTGTGCCACTGCACTCCAGCCTGGGCGACCGAGCAAGACTCGGTCTCAGAGAAAAAAAAAAAAAAAAGTCACCATCCTGAACGTTAGAATCATATAATACAATTAACTTATGTATTGAGGCAAACATTGACCAGCCTTTGGCATTCCTGAAACTCAGGAAGACTCAGGCCGTCATCACTGTTCTGAGAACACACAGGAATCGCCACTTCTGTGGTTCTTCAAGCAACAAGCTGCGACAACTCTGTTTTGATTATGTCATTATACTTCCCTTCTCAGGGATTATGTGCATTTGAATTGCAGATCATAGAACTTTCTAGTAATAACTTTAAGGCCCATACTGTCACATCTCTGTACTCCATCGTATCCCGTTCCCTCTGATCCTTTTTCTTATCTCCTGACAGCCAACCCCAGTGGTTTCAAATCCAGGTTGCACATTGATTCTTGGATCTCACCCCTAAATATTTTGATTCTGAGCACTGAGAGTCTGTACATAATTTTAAAACCTTTATTGAAGTATAATTGACAAACGACAAGCTATATGTAGTTAACGTGCATAATTTGATAACTTTTAGCATATATATATATGCCTGTGTGACACTATCACCAAAGTCAAGATATGTTCTTACATATTCACCCCCTCAAATTTTTCTGACGTCACTTTGTAATCCCACCTTCCTGCCCTTTCCTTCCCTCACCTCTATTCTCAGAGAACCACAGATCTGCTTTCAGTTACGGTAGATCAGTTGCATTTTCCAGAATTTTATACTCATTCTAGATTATTTTGTTTAGCTTCTATCACTGAATACATGATTTTGAGATTCATGTATGTTGTTGCTGTTATCAACAGTTCACTCATTTTTCTTTCTGAGTAGCATTCATTGTATAGACACATCACGTTTATCCATTCACCTGTTGGTGGACATTTGGATTATTTCTGAGTTTGGGCTATTACAAATAAAGCTGTTATGTATGTTTGTGTACAAGTCTTTTATGGACATATGCTTTCATTTGTCTTGGGTAAATGCCTTGGAAGGAAATAACTGTACAATATGATACAAATATGTTTAACTTTATGAGAAACTTCCAAACTGTTTTCCAATGTGGTTACACCATTTTACATTCCCACTAGGAACGTATGAGAGTTCCAGTTCCTCTACCTCATTGCCAACACCTTTGTTGAAAATCATTTGATGATTGCTGGGTTTTTTATTTTATTCCTTTAATCTATTTGTTTAACTTTATGCAAATGTCTTGGTTACTGGAGCTTTGTAATAAATCTGGAAGTCAGATAGTGTAAGTTCTCCAATCTTGATTTTCCTTTTCAGAGTTGAGTTTTGTTTTAGTTTGTGGAGGTCCTTCACATTTCCAAATGAATTTTATAATCAGTCTGTCAATTTCTAAAAAGTACCCACTGGAATTTGAACTGGAATTGCATTGAATCTATAAATTTATTTGGGGAATATTGACATCTTAACACTATTGAGTCTTCTAATCTACAAACATGGTTTATCTCTCTCTTTATTTAGGTCTTTCTAAATTTTTCTAAGCAATGTTTTGTAGTTTTCAGCATACAAATCTTACCTAGCTTTTGTCAGATCTATCTCAGAGTGTTTATATTTTTGATGTTGTTGTTAAACATTGAATTGTTTTCAAATTTTAATATCAATTTGCTTATTGTACATAAATACAAAAACTTTTTTGAAATAAAACTTTTCTTTCTGAGACAATTGTAGATTCACATGTGGTTGAAAGAAATAATACAGAGAGATCCAGTTTCCCCAATGGTAACATCTTGCAAAACTACAATACAATATTGAAACTAGGATATTGCCGTGAATACAGTTAAGACATGGAACTGTTCCATCATCACAAGGGGTCTTTTCTGTTGCTCTTTTATAAGCTACACCCACCTCCTTCTCAACCTGTTCCTGACCCCTGACAACCAGTAATCTGTTCTTCATTTCTATAATTTTGTCATTTCAAGGATGTCACATAAATGGAAGCACCCATATTCAACCTTTTATGATTGGCTTTCCCCAATAAGTCATTGGAGATTTACACAAGTTGAGTGTATCAATAGTCTATTCTTCTTATTGTTAAGTAATAGTCTATGGTACTGATACATGATAGTTTTCTTAGTCATTCAACCTTTGAAGGACATTTCACTTGCTTCCAATTTTTGGTATTATAAATGAAGCTGATATGAATATTTGTGTACTGCTTTTATGTGAAATTAAGTTTTTATTTCTCTGGGATATATGCCCAGGAGTACAATTGCTGGCTCATATGACAGTTGCATGTTTAATTTAATAAGAAATTTCCATACTGTTTCTCAGAGTGGATGTACCATTTTACAGTTTGACATTCCCACCAGCAATATGATCTGATTTCTCCATATCTTTGCCAGTGTTTGGTGTTGTCACTATTTTTTTCTATTTTAGCAATTCTGATAGGTATATAGTGATGTTGTCATTATTTTAATTTACATTTCCCTAATGGCTAATGATGTCATATCTTTTAGATCTGTTTATTTTCCATCAGGATATTCTCTTAAGTAAATGCCCATTCATATCTTTTGACCATTTTCTTTTCTTTTTTTTTTTTTAGGTTTTTAATCCACTTAACAAAAATACAAGAGCGCAAATCCACATTTATTATTTATTGACTTTTCATTAGTTTAAATCCTTGAGGGGCACAGCATCAGTCGGATTCTGTGTCCAATGGCCTTAGCAGGAAGGTTGCTTCGGAAGTCGGCAGGAAACATGCCACAGTTTCCGTGGGCCTGAGTTACCTTTCCCCAGATTACTCTGGTTGTGTTTGGTTTGCCGCCGGGAGTCACTGTGTTGTTCTTTGCTTTGTATGCATAAGCGCATCTCTTGCCCAAACAGAATTCTGTTTCATCTCAGGCATAAACATCTTCAATTTTAAGATGAGCTGTGTGCTGCCTTTGGTTCTGGAGACCCTGCTTATAGCCTGCAAAAATAGCCTTGGACCACAGCCTTCCAGACATAGTTCCTTTTATAAGTCCTGTTCCCAGCAGGCTCCAGTTATTTGCCCCCAAATTTCAGCAGCAGGTGCTTCACTCACCTCCACAGGAGCTTGACCATTTTCAATTGTACTTTTTTTTACTGTTGAGTTTTGAGAGTTACATATTCTAGATGCTAGTCCTAGTTCTTTGTTGGATATGTGACTTGCAATTATTTTTTTCCAGTCCATAGTTTGTCTTTTCATCTTCTTAACTGAGTCTTTCACAGAGCAAAAGTTTTTATATACATAACATATATATATACACACACACACATATCCATATATATAATGTATATTTTTAATATATATATTAGTATCAGGTAAAGTGATGCTTCCTACTTTACTATTCTTTTTTAAGATGGCTTAAGTTATTCTAGAACCCATACCTTTTCTCATAAATTTTAGAACAAGTTTGTTGTATCTACAAAAAATCCTACTGGGATTTGATAGAAATTGCATTAAACCTATAGATCAGCTTGGGGAGAATTGAAATCTTTAACTAGGTTGAATCTTCCAATCCATGAACATGGTATGCCATTCCATTTATTTAGATTTTATTTGATTTCTTTCTTGAGAAGTTTAAGATTTCTACCATAAAGATATTATACATCATTTTGTTGAGTGTATATCTAAGTATCTCATTTTAAAAAATAATGATTATAAATGGTATGGTATTTTTAAATTTTGGTGTTCATGTATTCATTTTTATAGAAATGTAATTGATTTTTGTGTGTTTCTCTTGTATCCTGCAGCTTTGCTGAACTCATTCATTAGTTTTAGTTTTATTTTGTAGATTCCTTGGGATTTTCTATGTAGTTAATCATGTTATCTGCAAAGAAAGACCATTTTATACTTTGCTTTCCAATCTGTATGCTTTTAATTTTCTCCTCTGCCTTATTACTATGATTAAAATTTCCAGTACTATGTTATGTAAGAGCGGTGAGAGTAAATATCTTTTCTGTTCTCGGTCTTGGAGAAAAAGCATTTCATTTTTCACTATTAAGTAGGATGTTAGCTGTAGGGTTTTCACAGATGCCCTTTATCAAGTTGAGGTATTTCCTGTCTATCCCTAGTTTCATGAGAGCTTTTATCAGGAATCAATGTTGGATTTTGTCAAATACTTTTTCTTTTTTTTACATTCTTTGAGTTGATTATACTGTTTTTCTTTTGGAGTCTGTTAATATGGAGAAGTATATTGTTTAACATTAAAATGTCAAACAATTCTGCATTTCTGGGATAAACTCCGTTTGCCCATAGTGGATGCTGCTGCTGCTTCTGCTTCTTCTTCTGCTTCTGCTTCTTCTTCTTCTTTTCTTTTTATAAGAGCTACCATTTATTAAGTGTTTACTATGTGGTGGACATTGTTCTAAATTATATATAAGTACTCTATTGTCTTCACTTCACAGAAAAACAAATGGGCCTTACAGAGGATAAGTATCATCACCAAAAGATATGAACTGAGGCAATCTGCCATGAAAGTCCAAACTCACCAATGCTAAACTGCTTCCTAGAGACACCACTATTTCAGATTAGTTGTTCAACATTATATTTTTGTAGGGAACTATTTTCAGCCACGCAGGATATCGTTTTCTTTTCTCACATTCTCTTTCTGTTCTCAGAGGACAGAACATGCAGCATGAAGAACTAGCTGCAGTTTTAGAGTTTCTCATCTTGTCTCCTTCCCTTACCAACTTTTTTCTTATATATTCTTGGTTTTGAATTGTTATAATTTTGTTAAAATTTTTCATGTATGTGTTCATGAGGGTTATTAGTCCATAGTTTTCTTGTAAGGTTTGCTTCGTTTGGGTATCAGAATAATTCTGGCCTTATTAGAATGAATTGGAAAGATTTTCCTCCTCTTCAATTTTATGGAAAATTTTGGGTAGAATTGATGATATTTCTTTCTTAAATGTTTGATAAAATTCTAAGTGAATTTATATCTTCCCTGGAGTTTTCTTTGTAGAAAGGCTTTTAAGAAAAAAAAAATTAATTTCTTTATTAGAGATAGTGATTATTTATATATTTTGAGTGAGCTTTGATATTATGTCTTTTTTTTTTGAGACAGAGTCTTGCTCTGTCACCCAGGCTGGAGTGCAGTGGTGTGATCTTGGCTCACTGTACCCTCCGCCTCCAGGGTTCCAGTGATTCTCCTGCCTCAGCCTCCTGGGTAGCCAGGATTACAGATGCCCACCACCACGCCTGGCTAATTTTTTTATTTTTAGTAGAGATGGAGTTTCACCATGTTGGTCAAGCTGGTCTTGAACTCCTAAACTCAGGTGATCCACCTTCCTTGGCCTCCCAAAGTGTTAGGATTATAGGTGTGAGCCACCTACCTTGCCAATATTATGTCTTTCAAAATGTTTGTCTATTTTATTTAAGTTGTTGGATTTATTGGCATAACATTGTTCATAATATTCCCTGTTTATTTTTTAAGATCTGTAATCTGTAGAATCTGTAACGACAGCATTCTCTTATTCTTGACAAAGGTAGTTTGTGTCTTTTCTTTTTTTCAATCCTGATTAGAGAGACTCTAGTTGACAGTCTCTAGAAACAGAGATTAGAGCCTGACTAGAGGTGTTAGAATTTTATTGACCTCAATAAACCAGCTTTTTGTTTCATTGTTTTTTTTTCTTCCATTATTTCCTTATTCCCCAGTGATTTTAAAAGTTATTAACTAAAGTCTATACTATATTCAGATTTCCTTAGTTTTTACCTAATGACCTTTTTCCATTCCAGGATTGCCTCCAGGATATATTGCATTTAGTTGTCACACCTCCCTAGGCTTCTTTCTCTTGGCTGTGAGTTTAGATTTTTCTTGTTTTCGATGACTATGACAATTTTGAGGAGTACCAGTCAGGTATTTTGTAGAATGTCTCATAATTGGGATTTGTCTAATGTTTTTCTTATGATTAGACTGGGATTGTGGGATCTGAAGAGGAAGAGCAAAGGGGTAAATCGCCATTTTCATCACATTATGTCAAGATTACATACAGTCAATATAATTTATGACTGTTATGAATCTTGATTACATGGCTGAAGTCATATTTACTAAGTTTGGGTCATAATGAGAGACAATATCGTGAACACTGACATTCTGAAATCCACGTTCTGGGGAAGGTGTTCGTGCATTTTCAGTTGTATGCAAGATAGCTGCCTATTTTAGTTGCATCATTTAAGGTGAAACTGTTACCATATTCTCGTTATAAGTTTTTGGCAGAAAGTTCAGATGAGTGAATTGGCCACACAATGTGATATGGACAGAGTGAAAACTTCAGATTAAAAATGTATCATTTCTCTGCATTGGCATTTCTTCCAGCTGATTAAATCCCAGGAACTTTTAATGAGTTAAAGCTGCATTTGCCTGAAGAAGCCAGCAAAGTTACTGACTGGCTCAAAAATAATTATGTTCATGACAGGATAAGAAGATACTTACACAGCAGTGTTGCCATTCTGTCAGTATTTGTGGTCTTTATATGAGTGCAAGCGGAATGCATATCCACATACCCAAAACAACATAGAAACGTCGTACACCTGGGAACATTTAGTGGGAAATGCTCCTGTCAATACCAATTGAATCATAGAATTCCAAAAAGAGCAGTGCCACGTGGAAAATGAATGTGAACTTATTCTTTGCGGAGAGCCATGCCTAAGAGATAAAAAAACAGCTACCCATCACAATGCAAGACTTCAAAAGAATAGTTAATGGTCACGGAAGTTGGCCAGTTCTTATGGACTACGCACAATTGCCCACAGTCTACCCTTGTAATATACTTTTCATATACTGAATTTTCTTTTTAGTTTCTTTCTTACTTTTCTCCCCACTATTTTAAATGTCAGCATTATATTTTGCAATTTGCTATGCTAAGTATTTCTCTTTGCATCATTTCTAATACTAGAGGCATAAACCGTGTAAAGACTTTTGGAGAGTTCTAATTTGTTTTATGCATTTTTTGCAAATTTGACTTTCCAAAAGTGCATTATCACAACACTGACTTTGCGTGTAAGCATTGTGCTTGTACATAAAAACACCAAAACTTTCTCAATAAATGAAGAGATGTCCACTTTGTACATCTGCATTTGTGAAAGGTAACATTTTTTGAGATCTAGGCTCTTTGGGTGACTGCATATGCAGTGGTGACCCATTGCCGTTTTTGATCCATCTCATCAAACGACTTAGGTTACATGTCACAGTGTTTCAGATAACTCATTATAAACATAGGTGCTCACAATTACCAACCATAGTGATCTACATGTATACATTTTGCTTTTGATCTATTTCTTTATGGATACAGTTCATCTGCTTATAACTGTTATATCTCTGCAACTGTTGTTAGTATATCTGAGAGTGTATGCTTGCAAAAACATGTATGTTACTATTGTCTATTTCATTTTGTAAAGTGGCCTATGAAGTGTTCTGGCGTATTTCTCAAAGACCCTTTTAAAAACATAAATAAATATTTTTTAAAGAAATTTTTAAAATTATTTTTTCCAGAATTACATTTACAGGACTTTGAGTTTTTGAGATTTCAACATTTGGAATTATGATGTTTGGGATTATGTCTTCTGGGATTATGATTAGCTCCCCTGTTTGTTATGTTTCTTCACTGTAAAGTTACCCCTGCCCCACCTTCAACACTGTACTCATTGGAAGGAAGTCAGTATGTGCTGCCCAGTCTTCAGAAGCCAGGAGTTATGCTCCACCTCCTTGAGGGCAGAGTACCTACATAAATTATTTAACATTTTCTGTACGAATGATTTTTCTCTTCTTTGCCATTTATTTATTCAATCATTTACTTATATATCAACATGGATTCTTGTATATTTATTCAATACTTTGGTTCACAATCCAGTGATAGATTATTTGTTCTGTTGCCCAAATTGTTGCAAATTTGTCCATTGGGAGCAGTTTCAGTTTGCTCCTCTGTCCCTTTGAGATACCCCCACATTATTTTGTGTGTGTGTGTGTGTGTGTGTGTGTGTGTGTGTGTGTTTTCTTGTGGAACCCACTTTCTTGCACTGCATGGTTCTCTCGTCTTGTTTATTTTCTGCTGAAGCAGCAATTTTTCCAAGGAGGCCTGGTTTCATTTTATCAGAGAATGGTATCAGAAACCAAGATCCGGGTGCTCTGTGTGTTTGTCCCTACAGAGGTACCATTGCTTCTAGGCCCTCTCAGGTGATGAAGCAAGAGAAATATATTTGTGTAAATACTAACTTATTTATATACACATATCTGTAAAGATTTTTATATGTAACCATCTGTATCTATGGTGCGCAAAATATGATTTCATAATGATGTCTCCAACTGTCATCTTTCACCACATGGACCATTCATTCTATTCTCTTCCCTTTGCTTATCTCTAGCTTCCCACCCCATCAGTGAGAAACCTGGCTTCCACCATCTGCCGTCTGTTTACTTAATTGTTCAATTCCAGTAAACATGTGTAATAAGAGAATCATTAACCTGTAGCCCCATACAAAACAGCTTTATCACCTAGAGTACGTGCTTATGTGCCATTCTTTTTGTCTTAAGTCTTATGGACTCCATTCATTTTCAAAGTTACTTACACAGTGCCTTCCCCACTTCCTTTTTATTGATTTGTGATCTAATCTTTATTATTTTATTTTTTTCTGCTTACACTGCTTTTAACTTTCTCTTCTCATTCTAGCTTCTTAAGGTCAAAGCTGAAGTAACTGACTTGAGAGTTTTCTTCTTCTTCTTTTTTTTTTTTTTTCTTTCTTTGAGATGGAGTCTCATCCTGTCACCCCAGGCTGGACTGCAGTGGCGCAATCTCACCTCCCAGGTTCAAGTGACTCTCCTGCCTCAGACTCCAGAGTAGCTGGGATTACAGGTGCATGCCACAATGCCCAGTTAATTTTTGTATTTTTAGTAGAGATGGAGTTTCACCATGTTGGCCAGACTTATCTTAAACTCCTGATTTCAGGTGATCTGCTCTCTTAGACCTCCCAAAGTGCTGGGATTACAGGTGTGAGCCACCATGCCAGCCTTCCTTTCTTTTCCTTTCCTTCCTTCCTTCCTTCTTTTCTTTCTCTCTCTCGCTCTCTTTGTTTTTTTGTTGTTGTTGTCGTTGTTGTTGATTTTTTGAGATAGAGTCTTGCTCTGCCACCCAGGCTGAAGTACAGTGGCATGATCATAGCTCACTGCAGCCTTGAACTCCTGGATCCTTCTGCTTCACTGCCCAAGTAGTTGGGACTACAGGTATATGCCACCATACCTGACTAATTTTTTTGTTTTTTTTGTTTGCTTTGCAGTTTTTACAGAGAGACGGTCTTGCTATGTTGACCAGGCTAGTCTCAAACTCCTGGCCTTAAGTTATCCTCTCTCTTCAGCCTCCCGAAGTGCTGGGGTTGCAGGCATGAGCATCGTGCCTGACTCTTCTTTTCTAATATGAGTATTTAGTGCTATAAATTTACTTCTATGTACTGCTTGGGCTGAATCCCACAAATTCTGATATGATGTATTTTCATTTTTTTATTCTAAAACATACTCTATTTTCCCTTGTGATTTCTTTTTTGATCTATAGATTATAAGTGTGAAATTTAGTTTCTAAGTATTTGCAGTTTTTTCCAGAAACATTTCTGTTACTGATTCCTATTTTAATTCTATTTTGGTCAGAGAATATACTTTGTATGACCCAAATCCTTTTAAATGTATTCAGGCTTGTTTAATAGTTCAGAATAGGATCTATCTTTGAAAATGTTCTATATGCACTTGAAAAGGATGTGTATATGTTGACATTTTTATTTCTTTGGTGGAATGTTTTCTGAATGTCAGTTAGGTCAAGTTGGTTGATAGAATCATTCAAGTTGTTGATATCTTTACTGATTTTCTTTCAGTGTCTATTATAAACTACTGAGAGTGTTAAAATATTTTATTACAATCTATAAAATATTTTATTATAATCTATAAAATATTTTATTATAGTCATGTATCTGTTAATTTATCCTTGTAATTTTAGTCATATTTTGTTTAACATATTTTGAAGGTTAGTTATTACAAATGTAAACATTTATGATTCCTATCCTATGTCCTCTTGATAATATGGCACCCTTAGTTTTACTAAATGGGAAACAGCTTTATCCCTGGTTATATATTTTTTTGCTCTGAAATCTGCTTTTTCTGACATTAATATAGCCACTCCAGCTTTCTTGAGATTACTGTTTATATCCTTTTGCTTTTCAGTTATTTGCATCTTTTTACTTAAAGTGGGTTTTTTATTGGTGGTACTTATTTGGACTTGCTTTTTGCTTATTTTTAATCAAATCTGGCAATCTCCTTGTTTTAATTATGATGTTTACATTTGATTTATTATTTACATTTGATATAATTATTGAGATGGTTCAGTTTAAATCTAGCATCTTGGTATTTGTTTTCTATGTCTCATCTGTTTTTTGTTCCATTTTTCTTCTTTTTCTACCTTCTTTTAGGCTAATTCGGTATTTTTAAAAAAGTATTCTATTTGTCTCCTCTACTGGTTTATTATCCATAATTCTTTATTGTGCTACTTTAGTTCTTATTTTATAGTTTATAGTATGTACATTCTTAATTATTAATTTTTACTATTGTCTCAAATAAGACCCAGGATCTATGGTAAATTGCCAAAAGTGCTGTAGGTAAATTTAAGTGAAATGGTGGAAATATTTATTTTTGAAAAATAAGTTTGGGGATAGTCAAAATACTCTAAGAATTATTCGAAGTTAAGAGAAGGAAAGGAATGTGTCTGCATATATGCATGTTTATGTTTGTAAGAAGTAAAGTTTGGGTGATCTGACTTCTGTACTTTTACCAAACAACAGCAAAGCCTTTCCCTCTGCCATTCATTCATCATTCATTGATTCAATAAATAAATAAATATTTGTGGGTACCTAGCATAGACCAAGTATGGAACATTTTTACTACTCAATGTCTGCTCAGCACTATGTAACTTTGGAAGTTATACAATAAACCAGAATAACTTTCTGGTGAAACTTCCTGGAGGAATTTACGCTATGATAAAAGAGATAGTATATCTCTTCAAGTAGAGTGCCACTGCAAAAGCACAGCATAAAATTTGGTATGTACCTAGGTGGAGTGCACTGGGTTAAGGGTGTTGTTAGAATGACTTCGTTGAGTCTTGAATGCCCTTTAAAATCACATTTGACTTTTGTAAACCCAATTTCTGCTTCTTGATGGGATAAATGGCAAAACCTCAGGCTTGTTTATAAACTCGTTTTTTGGAAAATATTTATCTAGTTTTTCTAGTGTCAATCATGGGGCAGATTGACACTAGAAATCTTCATGCTGAAGATTCAGAGGTAAACAAACAGACCTCTTACTCTGAAAAGCAGTTCAAAATGCCCCTGTCACCTGTGCTTGGAGATGTGGGGTGACTGGTCTGATGCACATTGTGGCAGACCCAGGTGTTCAGACCAACTCCTGCCACTTGGGATGGGCAGAAATGTCTTCCGTGTGAGTGCAGAGAACCAACAGGCAGTTGGAGTAATGGAGGCAGTTAGACTTAGTAACACCTACCGCTCCAGCCAGAACTGTGCAAAGACAAAACTGGCTTTCTTGAAGGATAAAAGTTTCTGTCATGGGGGCTATTCAAGTCCTGGCTTAATGACCACTTGGTGAGAACGTTGTTGAGGGAATTCAGACATCGGCTGGTGGCAGTGAGACTGGACAA
Organism: Alouatta palliata; assembly: GCA_004027835.1. NCBI lineage: Eukaryota > Metazoa > Chordata > Mammalia > Primates > Atelidae > Alouatta > Alouatta palliata. Next base: position 39,516 of record PVKV010017524.1, read on the forward strand.
CCTTATCGCTGGAAGGCATGTGATTTCATGAACTCCATGATGGCCCAATCCCCAATGCGCTGGCATTTTCTGTCTGTAGCTGGGAGGCTGGGCTCGCCCCACCATCTGCAGCCAACCCCTCATCCCAAGTCACAGCAGTGCACTGGGTGGCCCTATGTCTATCCAGGCACGCGGTCAACATGCCCTGGGGCTTGCTGTAGACCCTTGAGCCCTTGAGATAAACCTGCCGCCCTGCACTGCATGTGCTAGAAAACATTCCTCCTCCCCAAACCCTAACCCCAGCGGGCTGCTTCTTTCCATGACCCCGAGGTCACTTGGCTTAAGTCTTGCAAGGCTGGAGCCAGACAGCCGGGCAGGCTGTTTCGTAAGTGTTCCTTGGTCTGTCACAGTTTTGCACTTCCTTTAAAAGATCTTTCAGTTGTTATTTTTTTGTTTCCCCTCTTCCTTTTGTTAACTTGAAAACAGCAAACATATTTTGCCAAAGGAGAAAAACCCTCCGTCACCCAAGGGATTTCTTCTTAAATCACCCCTTAGTAAACATTGTTTCTGAATGGATTTCTAGCCTGCCTGGCACTGGTTCTACCAATGAGATCACTCACAGAATTCGAGAAAAACATTTGGGAATTGTGGCCTTGATTTGAAAATCGCCCTGTCTCTGTTCTGTCGTATTGCAGATCAGAAGACAAGAGATGCTTATGTTGTGTGTGTATAGAAGGGCACATCTGTTGTTTACCAGGTGTTGAAATAGAATGTCAACTGTCATGACAAGGAAGGCCTGAACCAGCAGGCCACTGTGTCACCATACTGAATGAACTCAAATCCAAACACCTTAATGTAATATTAAACATACCCATGGTGATCTGGTCCCAAATTCCTCTCTTTCTTCTTCTCCTGCCTGTGTTCCTAGCCTTTCTGCAATAATTGGCCAAGTTCCTTCAAATTCTTACCTTTAGCAATGCTACTTACGTGTCTCCAAGAATTCTGGTTAAAAGGAGTGGGTACCATGGGATGGATTTCTCATGAACCGATTAGTGCCCATCTTAGCAGACCTTGCTTTATCTCATGGTCTAGCAGAGAACTATAGAGTGGAGGTGGGATGGGACTAAGACAGGAAGATTTTGATGGAGAGCAGAGGTGAATCAAAGAACCTGATGTGAGCAGAGTCTAGGGAATTAAGTAGGAAGGTAGATGACCTAGGAAGAGCAGATGTAAGGATTGAATGACAGGGTGAACATGGCGGCAAGTGTGTGCATTTTCTGCCTTGTCTCATCCAAGGGTATTTCCCTGGTAGATATTTAGACTACTCCTTCACTCACCCTTGCAGCCTACCAAGAGCAACATGATGAAGACTTCTTGGCCACTCCACTGCTCAAGGGCTACTTCCTATAGATTCAGCAAGGAAACAACAGAGGTAAAACCTGTTGGCTTCCCCGTATAACCCAGGCTCATATCTAGGAGTCCTTGGCTAGACTTTTGTGTGGCAGGTAGGGCACTGGGCTTGGAGTCAGAAGACCTGGCTCCAGCCAAGCTCTGCCATGGACCAGCTATGAGATCTTGAGGCAACCTCAGTCCCCTCATCTGTCTAATGACATCAGGCTTCTGTATCCTTCCCTTGGATACTTCTGTGACACCATCTACAGCTACTATTCCAGGGTTTCCTAAATCCATATCAACAAGCCAAACCTGTCCCTTGAGTTCCTGAGACCTGAACCCAAACTTCCCCAAACAACTCTATTTGGGATTTACATGTACCTAGAACTCAGCATGCCCAATCAATCTGTTCACTTTCTTCCCAAACCTGCTCCTCTTCCTCATCCCACTTAGGTGAATGGCACCATCATCTACCCATGGGCCCAAACAGAAATCCAGATGTTTGCCCCAGCTTCCCCTACACTTCCCACAGTCATCCAGCCACAATTCCTGTATGTCCTCTTATATATATCCTAAAGCATCCCTACTCCCCAACCCCATTCCTACTGCTCTGAATGAAAATCTTTTCTCTCTCCTGGACCACTCAGAATCTTCCTGGCTCACCCCTCAGTTCAGCATCTAGACTGCCTAACTGGTATTCTTTTTTTTTTTTTTTTTTTTTTTTTGAGATAAGAGTCTCCCTCTGTTGCCCAGGTTGGAATGCAGTGATGCAATCTCTGCTCATTACAACCTCTGCCTTTTGGGTTCAAGTGATTCTTCTGCCTCAGCCTCCTGAGTAACTGGGATTACAGGTGCGTGCCACCATACCTGGCTAATTTTTGTATTTCTAATAGAGACAGGATTTCACCATATTGGCCAGGCTGGTCTCGAACTCCTGACCTCAAGTGATTGGCCCACCTCGGCCTCCCAAAGTGCTGGGATCACAGGCATGAGCCACTGCGCCCAGTCATCCTGAATTACTCTTTCTAAACTGCACAGCTAATCCATGTACCTGCCTTACTTAAAACCCTTAGCAATTACCTACTTATTTCCCTAGGGTAAAAATCCAGTTTCCTTACCATATCCTGAAATATACTCACCTGTGATCTGGCCCAAAGTTCCTCTCTGGATTTATCTGCTGTCCACCTCCCCTCCCGTACTTCACACTCTACTTCAAGCCACATTCAGTTGCTCAAAGCACCACATCTGGGCACACATTCTCTTTTATAACTTGAATGCCCTGCTGCCTGCTTGGCCTTCCTTTGGCCCCCTTCTTTGCCTGTTCAGCTCTGACTCCCCCATCAAGAATGAGACCATATTCCTCAGGAAACCTCCCTGGTTCTCCTGAGCCAGAAGGGGCTGCCTCTGTGCTCTCTTAACTTACGGTGCCCTCCTGCCATGGCACCTAGGCCTGGGCATCGTCTATTTCCCTTGGTGGTCTGTGAGCTCCACAAGTGTGAGCAGCATATCTCAGCCAGCTTTGTCTCCCCAGGGCCTGGCATGGTATCTAGCCCTTGATTCGTGCTTGCTGAATGAATGAATGACTGAGTCTCTGTCATCTCACAGAGTACTTACAAGAATTAAATGACGACACGCGGAAATACTTTGTAAACTGTAAATGTGTTAGCGATATTTTTGAGAGTCAAGGGATTTAGAGAGGAAATGAGTATGCTAGGCCCCTAGACAGTGAAACCGAAAGGATGTTGAGCTGTGGTGTCCTAGGAAGCCGGGAGAGTACCAGGACCACCCTGAATATAAGACACACGACCTAGGGCTACTTGTGAAAGGAAACAAGCATCTTGAGAAATCACCTTGGGTCCTATGTACTCAGGGAGGATTTGTTTTGTATGGTTCTGGTTTGTTCAGGAAGCACAGTCTGTCTTCTAATCAGGCATCCAGTGAGCAAACACATTTATAGCTTGAGATCAGAGCTTCCTTATGTTTATATGACTCTTTATTAGATGAAACATGCAGCCTCTTGGAACGATAAACTGTCTTTGTTACAGATGTACACTAGATTTTGATGGCATTTTTCCAGGGGCCCTGGGAGCATCCGTGTTCTCATGTTCTTCCTGCCTGTGAGGCCTCTTCTCTGTGAGGAAGAGAAAAGGCAGCAAGTGGAAAACAGAGGCTGCTATTTTTTGTGGAGTGTTCACAATACCTGTTCTACATTTCTGCCCATCCCCATTTTCTCCTCCTCCCAAGAGCACACAGGGCTAGAAAGTGACGTGCAGCCCACATTCTTACCCCTAAAAATGAATACACATTTCAGGCTCTCATTACCCCTTGAGTAGAGATTACGAGAGAGAGAGAGAGCAGTTTTGTCTGTTTGGGTGACTATAACAAACGTACCTTAAACTGGGTAGCTTTTAAACAACAGAAATTTGTTGCTCACGGTTCTGGAGACTGGTAATGTCAAGATCAAAGCACCAGCAGATTTGGTGTCTGGTGAGGGCCCACTTCCTGGATCACAGATGATGCCTTCTTGCTGTATCCTCACATGGTAGAAGGACAGGGCAGCTCTCTGGGGACTTTTTTTATTTTTTGAAAAATTAAGGGCACTAATTCAATCCATGAGGGCTGTACCCTCATAACCCAATCAATTCTCAAAAGTCCCACCTCCTAATACTAACAAGTTGGAAATTAGGATTCAACATATGAATCTGTGGAGAAAGGGGACACAAAAAGTCAGACCATAGCAGGCAGTGAGAATGAGCCAGGTCCCAGTGTGGGGGCAGGTGTGAATGGGGGCAGCGGCTGATCACGGACATGTGGACGCTTGCTGAGTGATGGATGAGCAAGTCCCTGCCACCGCCTAGGGACATGTAAAAACTGTACTCTTGACGATCTTAGCAGTGCAATTATATTAGCAATGACATCCACCTTGAGGAGGGATAAGATAGGTGTGAACAAGAAGGAGAGTTTCTTTCTCTTTACAGCCTCCGTTGTGTGGCACAAAAATTAGGGCCTCCATGTATCCAGGAAAACAGAGCATTGTCATTCAATAACCATAGGTGCTTATTCCATACTGTTAGGGACTGAATTGTGTCACCTCCAAATTTGTATGTTGAAGTGCTAACTACCAGTATGACTGTATTTGGAGATGAGGTCTTCAAGAAGGTAATCAAGGTTAAACAAGGTCATAAGGACTGGACCCTAATCTGATAGGACTGGTGTCCTTATAAAAAGGGGCACTATAGATCTCTCTCTCTTTGTATACACAGAGAAAAAGTCATGTGAAAACACACCAAGAAGGTAAGCCAGGAAGAGAGGCCTCACCAGAAACCAACCTTTGTAGCACCTTAATCTTAAACTTGAGCCTCCAGGACTGTAAGAAAATAAATACTTGTGGTTTAAGCCCCCCAGTATATGCTCTTCTGTTACGGCAGCCCTAGCACACTGATATAAATGCCTACTGCCTGCAAAGTGCTTTGCCTTTGGGGGTTTGCAAAAGAGGATCCCCTCCAGGGATCCATGGTCTCATTGGGATTTTCCTGTTTGGGTCCTGTTTTTGAGTTTCCACAGGCAGCATTTCTTCCTGTGACAATATGGTGGAAGACAAAATTGTGGCCTGCCATGAAGTTTTCAGAGAACACCCCTCATATCTCCAGGAAAGCCCACTGCCGCTCCCTCCTGCTCCTCTTCTCAGGAGTCTGTGGATCCGTCAGGCAAGTGACAGAGTCGCTCTCAAGCTTCTGCTGTGTAAGATTTCTGCCACAAATAGATGCTTGTCCCAGATGGCTCCAGCCAGGCTGATGGTGAGGATGTGAGTTCCCTAGCACTTCCCAGTTTGTAGCATAAGTGCATTAAAACTTCCATGTCTTACTTAAAATAGAACTTCTAAAGGCACACACAGGACTTCAAGTTTTCTCAGCGTTTCATGACTTTTTTAAAAAAGCTTGGACCAATTCAGTTTTCATTCTTGCAAAAAGGGTATGAGTGTCAGTTTCTTCCCCAATGTCCACACTTGGTAATCTTATTATTCTTTCCAGTTTTATTTTAAAAGTAATGCCCGCATGTGAAGGAAATTACACTAAAATAGGACAGAATACTATGACAAGTCTCCTTCTCCCTGTCCTCACTCCATCCCATGCCCAGTGGCAATCAACATTAACCAGTTCTGGTTTCGGCTGTTTAGGTGTTTGCCGCAAAATACTCTCTTTTTTGATTTATCAGCTTTCAACAGTATTTATTGACTCCTGCCGAATGAGGGTGTGTGCTGACTTATTCTCCACTGCCTCTGTGTCTTTCCAGCTTCATAATTTTACACTGTATTCCACTTGATTCCTCACAAGAAAAATGAGGAACTCATGACCCCATTTTCTCCTTCACCCTTCCTACTTCCTTCACCGTCTAACTTCTGCCTTTACTGCAATTCCCTTTTGTATTTACCAGGTTTGTAATAATTATATTCTACTCTGAAACCAAAGTTAGTCTTCCCTGCTTTGTCTAAGGATTGATTCCAAATATTCAAAATCAATACACAGTTTTTATAATTCTGTGAATATATAAAAATTACTTACTGAAGAATCAAGAAATAAATAATCCCAGGCAATGCAAAAGAAAACAGATTCTCTTTTCTTACCCTAATCAGTTTTTCAAAACTATGTCCTAATTTAGTTTACTTCTAATTCTTATTTTTGTTTTATTCTGGGGATCTATTTGCTTTTCATTTTTAAAGTAATTGACAATAGAAACAAATATCCTCTTTACTATATCATGAAAATCATCCAGTTTCTTAAGCATACCATTTTTTAATGACCGAATTTTGTCTCATTGTCTTCTAGGTATGTACCATAGTTACCATCATGTTTTTCTAAAATTTTAATTACATGCTTAAATTATTTCTAATGTTTCTTGGATCCTATGACTTTCTTTTTCTTGGATTCCTCTTTCATCTTACTGGGGTGCACACACAGGTAATCTTTCAGAATGGGGGATAAACAGTTGAGTCTTTGTTTTGTCTATAGGTTAATTCTGAAAATCAAAATTCAATAATCAATTTTTATAATTGTTAGTGACAAGCTGCCTCAGAAAACCCCCTCCGTGCAAGCCGACCCCACCCCCCCAGCCCTGATTGCTCTGCAGCTGCATTCCTGAACCCCTACCAAGGCGCCACATTAAGGCTGCCAGACGTGCCACAGTTAAGCAAAGCCTGATTACATCCCCCCGGGCAGCTTGAGGGCGGACAGGGAAACAAATGTTTGTTATCCATGCTTGTAAATTCCTGTTTGACACATACCTGAAAAATCCTGTTTTTTTAAAACTGCCACCACAAAAGTCATAAGATGATGTATTATAAGTCTGTCACAAGTTAACAAACTATCTCTGTGCCTGTTACAAGCTGATAGATTATCTCAGTCCTGAAACTCCCTGATGCCCCTCTCACCTCATATAAACCCCTCATTCTGTAAGCTCGGGGCTGCCTCCTCTGATTGTTATGGGGCAGCTTGGCAAGCTAATAAAACTTTTCCTTAATCTCAGCTAACCTAACAATAATATAACTGTACAAATATTATTTACTGAAGAATCAAGTAGTGTGGTTCTGAAAAACTATTTGCTCTGACATTTGAATCGTTTGATTGGACTGATGATTCTAAACGGAAAAACAGATTCCCTTGGTACTACACAGGCATCAGTTGCTTCACTGGGTGACTCTTCTGGCATCCAAAATTACTGACAAGAAGGCAAAGCTTGGGTTAATTCTTATTTTTCTACAGTATCTATCTTTACTTTCTGAAATCACTGAGAATATTCTCTTTATATTTCTAAATTTTATCACAATGTATATGAGTCCTTTTTATACTCTTTTTGCTCAATCTTCAGTGGGTCCTTCCAGGCTGAAATTCTTGTATTTTCTTTGATAATGTTTCTCCTCATCTTCACTATTTTGTGTGTGTGTGTGTTTGTGTGTGTGTGTGTGTGTGTGTTTCTGGAATCCTGCTAGATGGATGTTGGATTTTGTGAATTGATCCTACATTTCTTTCAACTTTCCCCTCATAATTTTCAACCTTTCTTTCTGCATTACATTTGAGACTATTTCCTCAACCTTGTCTTCCAGCCCTTCTGAGGGACTGTGTTAAAGAAACTTCTCTTTCTAGGTCCACGAAAGGCATGGTTTCAATTGCAAGAATTACCCAGGTCCATGCCTCCATCTGGGGACCAGAGGGATTTCAAATGTAAAGTTCTTTGTCTGGGTTTCCAGCACACAGGCTAGGTAGGGAAAGCCAAGTGGGGCTCCTTTGTCCCAAAATTCCTGCGAAAAGCTCTGGGAGGAGGGGGCTGTGTAACTTGGGGCTGTGGACCAAGTAGCCAATCAGGTATCAGAGTCAAAGATCAATCACTCCAGAGAAAGTCTGAAAGAACGCCTCTCATTGGATGAGAACATGAATGGGGAGGGAATAACTCAAGGGTTAAAACTTCAGCTGCTCCTTACCTTAACAAATATCCCTCTCTGGATTCCCCTCCCACAACAGCATGGGAGTTGTGTCTCTCTCTCTCTAATAAATCGCTTTTCTGCAAAACTCTTTGGGTCCACAATATTTATTCGAA
>PVKV010017525.1:0-47431 GCA_004027835.1 Alouatta palliata
TGTTCATATCCTTCTCCCACTTTTGGATGGGTTTTTTTTTTTTTTTCTTGTGAATCTGTTTTAGTACTTTGTAGATTGTGGATATTAGCCCTTTGTCAGATGGGTAGATTGCAAAAATTTTTTTCCCATTCTGTTGGTTGCCAGTTCACTCTAATGATTGTTTCTTTTGCTGTACAGAAGCTCTGTAGTTTATTTAGAACCCATTTGTCTATTTTGGCTTTTGTTGCCAATGCTTTTGGTGTTTTATTCATGAAGTCCTTGCCTATGCCTATGTCCTGAATGGTTTTGCCTAAGTTTTCCTCTAGGGTTTTATGGTGTTAGGTCTTATGTTTAAGTCTTTAATCCATCTGGAGTTAATTTTAGTGTAAGGTATCAGGAAGGGGTCCAGTTTCTGCTTTGTGCACACTGCAAGCCAGTTTTCCCAACACTATTTATTAAACAGGGAATCCTTTCCCTATTGCTTGTTTTTGCCAGGTTTGTCAAAGATCAGATGGTTGTAGATGTGTGACCTTGCCTCCAAGGCCTCTGTTCTGTCCATTGGTCTATATCTCTGTTTTGGTTCCAGCACCATGCTGTTTTCATTACTGTAGCTTTGTAGTATAGTTTGAAATCAGATAGCATGATGCCTCCGGCTTTGTTCTTTTTGCTTACAATTGTCTTGGCTATGCAGGCTCTCTTTTGGTTCCACATGAAGTTTAAGGTGTTTTTTTCCCATTCTGTGAAGAAAGTCATTGGTAGCTTGATGGGGATAGTGTTGATTCTATAAATTACTTTGGGCAGTATGGCCATTTTCATGATACTGATTCTTCCTAACCATGAGCAGGGAATGTTTGTCCATCTGTTTGTGTCCTCTCTTATTTCCTTGAGCAGTAGTTTGTAGTTCTCCTTGAAGAGGTCCTTTACATCCTTTGTTAGTTGTATTCCTAGGTATTTTATTCTCTTTGTAGCAATTGTGAATGGGAGTTCACTCATGATTTGGCTCTCTGTTAGTCTGTTATTGGTGTGTAGATAATGCTTTGATTTCTGCACATTGATTTTGTATCCTGAGACTTTGCTGAAGTTGCTTATCAGTTTAAGGAGATTTTGGCCTGAGATGATAGGATCTTCTAAATATACAATCATGTCGTCCACAAATAGAGACAATTTGACTTCCTCTTTTCCTAATTGAATACCCTTTTTTGTTTCTTGCCTAATTGCTCTGGCTAGAACTTCCAATACTATATTGAATAGGAGTGGTGACAGAGGGCATCCTTGTCTAGTGCTGGATTTCAAAGAAAATGCTTCCAGTTTTTGCCCATTCAGTATAATATTGGCTGTAGGTTTGTTGTAAATAGCTTTTATTATTTTGAGATATGTTTTGATACCCAGTCTATTGAGAGTTTTTAGCGTAAAGGGCTGTTGAATTTTGTCGAAGGCCTTCTCTGCATGTATTGAGATAATCATGTGGTTTTTGTCTTTGGTTCTGTTTATGTGGTGAATTAGGTTTATAGACTTGTGTATGTTGAACCAGCCTTGCATCCTGGGATGAAGCCTACTTGATCATGGTGGATAAGCTTTTCGATGTGCTGTTGCAATCGGTTTGCCAGTATTTTATTGAAGAGTTTTGCATCTATGTTCATCATGGATATTGGCTTGAAGTTTTCTTTTTTTGTTAAGTCTCTGCTGGGTTTTGGTATCAGGATGGTGTTGGTCTCATAAAATGATTTGGGAAGGATTTCCTCTTTTTGTATTGTTCGGAATAGTTTCAGAAGGAATGGTACCAGCTCCTCTTTGTATGTGTGGTAGAATTCAGCTGTGACCCTGTCTGGCGGGATCTGGACTTTTTTTGGTTGGTAGGCTGTTAATTGCTGCCTCAACTTCAGTCCTTGTTATTGGTCTGTTCAAGGTTTCAACTTCTTCCTGGTTTAGGCTTGGGAGGGTGCAAGTGTCCAGGAATTATCCATTTCTTCCAGGTTCACTGGTTTTTTTGTGCATAGAGTTGTTTGTAGTAATCTCTGATGGTAGGCTGTATTTCTGTGGAGTCAGTGGTGATATCCCCTTTATTGTTTTTTATTGCATCTATTCGATTGTTCTCCCTTTTCTTTTTTGTTAATCTGGCTAATGGTCTGTCTATTTTGTTGATCTTTTCAAAAAACCAGCTCCTGGATTTATTGATTTTTTGAAGGATTTTTTGTGTCTCTATCTCCTTCAGTTCTGCTCTGATCTTAGTTATTTCTTGTCTTCTGCTAGTTTTTTTGATCTTGCTCCTCTAGCTCTTTCAATTTTGACGATAGGGTGTCGATTTTAAATCTTTACTTGCTTCTCTGGTGGGCATTTATTGCTATAAATTTCCCTCTAGACACTGCTTTAAATGTGTCCCAGGGATTCTGGTATGTTGTGTCTTTGTTCTTGTTGGTTTCGAAGAACATCTTTATTTCTGCCTTCATTTCATTGTTTATCCAGTCGACATTCAGGAGCCAGTTGCTCAGTTTCCATGAAGTTGTGTGGTTCTGAGTTAGTGTCTTAATTCTGAGTTCTAATTTGATTGCACTGTGGTCTGAGAGACTGTTTGTTATGATTTCCATTCTTCTGCATTTGCTGAGGGGTGATTTACTTCCAATTTTGTGGTCAATTTTAGAGTAGGTGCCCTGCAGTGGTGAGAAGAATGTATAGTCTGTGGATTTGGGATGGAGAGTTCTGTAAATGTCTATTAGGTTTGCTTGGTCCAGATCTGAGTTCAAGTCCTGAATATCCTTGTTAATTTTCTGTCTCACTGATCTGTCTAATATTGACAGTGGAGTGTTAAAGTCTCCCACTATTATTGTGTGGGAGTCTAAGTCGGTTTGTAGGTCATTAAGAACTTGCTTTATGTATCTGGGTGCTCCTGTATTGGGTGCATATATATTTAGGATGCATTGATCCTTTTGCCATTATGTAATGTCCTTCTTTGTCTCTTTTGATCTTTGTTGGTTTAAAGTCCATTTTATCAGAGACTAGGATTGCAACTCCTTTGCATCTAGGTTTGTGAGCACTGTTAATCTGTATAGTTTTTTGTTTATTTCTTCTTTTCTTTTCTTCTTTCTCTTTTCTTTTATTTCTGGTAATGTCTGTCTGTATTTGACTTTAGGGTAATGCTGGCCTCATAAAATGAGTTAGGGAATATTCCCTCTGCTTCTGTCTTTCAAAAGACACAGAACAAAATTGGTATAATTTCTTCCTTAAATGGTTGGTAGAATTCATCAGTGAACCAATTGGGGTCTTGACTTTCTGTTTTGGAAGGTTATTAATTATTGTTTCATTTGCTTTAATAGATATAGGCCTATTCAGATTATCTATCTGCACTTTCCTTTTATTCTTTCCTTTCCCCTTCTCATATCTTTTGGATAGATGGAAGGTGAAGGAGGATATATTAATGTGATTCAAAATTATGCAGCTGATAAAAATTACAACATTGATGGAGAAATATCGGGCCTATATGCATTATTTAAGTACCTATATAATAAGCATAAAACATGTTTATGCAGTAAGTACAAGGATTGAAGGACAATATGAAAAGTGTAGTTAGGTGAATCTTACAAGTTGTTTTAAAAGATTGTTTAAGGTTGAACAAACAGAGTGGCATACAAGAAAGAAAACTAGTTCTGTTTTTTTTTTTTGAGGTGGAGTTTTGATCTTATTCCTCCAGGCTGGAGTGCAATGGTGCCGTCTCAGCTCACTGCAACCTCCGCCCCCTGGGTTCAAGCGATTCTCCTGCCTCAGGCTCCTGAGTAGCTGGGATTACAGGCGTGCACCACTACGTGCAGCTACTTTTTAAATATTTTTAGTAGAGATGAGGTTTCTCCATGTTGGTCAGGTTGGTCTCCAACCCCTGACCTCAGGTGATCTGCCTGCCTCGGCCTCCCAAAGTGCTGGGATTACAGGTGTCAGCCACCATGTCCGGCCTAGAAAACTAGTTTTAGATAGGCGACAATATCCTTCTATATTGAACCGGTCTTGTGTTGCTGTAAAGAAATACCTGGATGGGTATGGTGGCTCATGCCTGTAATCCCAGCACTTAGGGAGGCCGAGGTGGGTGGATCACCTGAGGTTGGGAGTTCGAGACCAGCCACACCAACATGGAGAAACCCCGTCTCTACTAAAAATATAAAATTAGCTGGGCATGGTGATGCATGCCTGTAATCCCAGCTACTCAGGAGGCTGAGGCGGGAGAATCACTTGAACCTGGGGGGCGGAGGTTGCAGTGAGCCGAGATTGCACTATTGCATTCCACCCTGGGCAAAAAGAGCGACACTCTGTCTCAAAAAAACAAAATAAATAAATAAAAATTCAAGTGAAGTAAAATAAAAGCACTGAGGAATGAGCTTGCCATGGGATATTAAGAAGATTCTCAAACACAACTGCCTAAGTTCAAATTACCACAGTCACATCTAGAAGGAAGATGTGAGATTTTTTTTTACTCTAAGTTAACTGGAAACCTGGCACGAGGCAGATGGCTGGTAGCCGTCCAGGGAGTGTCCAGGACCTTACACAGAAAATCATGCTCAGAGAGGAAGCTTGTTGCTCATTCCCTTTTGTGCCGAGCTGCCTGGGTTCCCTTCTTCACTGTTTTTGATAATAAGCTATCTAGAGAATTTGCTCCCTGTGCTGAGCCGGGAAGAGAAATGTGTGAGGTTTGAAGGATGTAGTTTCCTTTGAGGAATGGAGAATATCTGTGCAAAGTTGGGGCAGCTCAGAGCAGAGTGAGCTGTAGACCGTGCTGCAGGTATGGGGCTGGAAGGCTTCGCACAACCTCAAAGTCCTGGGACCCAAACTTTTACTCAGACCACGGGAGCAGGTGAGGCAAGAGCTGGGCCAGGTAGACCTTTAATCCACCTCATAGACTGGAGTGTGGGCTTATGGCGTTTCTCCTTTCACCCAATTAGTCTCCACTCCCAGTGTATCTCTGTGCAGAAGGCTCAGCTAGGTGTGTCAGACATTGTAAATCCTCCACATAAATTATAGTTTAACTGGAATACAGAGACCAGGCAGGAGGAGGAGAGGAAAGATAGAGATATTTATCTCTTCTCCCTTATCAGAAAGAAACCTGGCATAAGAAATTTTATGCTTAATGGGCCAAAGAGCAAATCAGAAAACTGCAGGGTTGATGGTATGCCCGTGGTGGTGGTGATTGTGGTGGGGAATTCTCTGCCCTGGGACCTCCCTTGAATTAACTTCTTCCCAGGACAATGGAAAATAACATTTAATCCTTGGAGGGTGTTGTTTGTTTGTTTTTTGCCTGAGAGTGACTCTGATCCTGTTTCTGACAGTCGTGCTCCTCAGCATCATGCTGAGTAAGTCACTGGCCTTGTAGCATCTGGAGTGATTGGGGTGACCCAAGATCCCCAGTTCCCATGTCATAAGTGAGGATCCCACATATCTGGGCAGAAATGGAACATTATTTCTGGGTGTGTCTGTCTAATCTATTCATCCTGTCTAATTTCTCTGTCTATATGTCTATCTGCCTACCCATCCATCCATCAGTCCATCTTATCTGTACGTTCATCCATCTATTTATCCCACTATCTATCTATCTATCTGTCTCTCTCTACCCATCTGAATAATCTATCCATCATATATATCTACTCTATCTACCTAATCTATCCATCCTATCTACTCTCCCTATGTACCCATTCATCCAGACCCTGAGTGTGTTTCTCTGCACCCAGCTGGCCCGATGCCAGGTTTGGCTGGCTGCCCAGGCACGGGAGAGGCACCCAGGCTGTGGGGATTGGTTGACCCAGCCCAGCCCAGCCTACCACAGCTTTCCTTACATAAGGGCCAGGGTCAAAGACCTCCCAGCAGAGGGAGAGAGGAGGTTGTGTGGGACAAGCTGCTCCTGACAGAAGGTGCCAGGCTGGGGGTGGCGGGCCTCAGGGGGCCTAGCCTGGGATGGAGAGGGGCACTGCCCAAGGCCCAGGCAGCTCCCGGGTGCTGGCCTGGAGGAGGGGTGGTTTCCTGGTAACTGAAACCAATCCCCTGGCAACCTCCCAGTGATTCAGCCTGGGTGTTTCTGCACTTTAATCAGTCTCTCTGTCTCTCTCCCATTCTCAGTGCTTACCAGGTCACTGGAGGCCACTGGGCTGCTGGGCCTTTCTGGACTTTACTTCTCAGCCCCTGTTTACCCATCCCTGAGCCTCCCTGCTCTACCTCTGGCACTGCCCGTCCCTGCCCCTCTCCACTGTCCCCAGAGCTCCCCTGGCCCTTCCCTGGGCCTCAGGACCTCACCCTCCATCCGGTGCCCCCTGCAGGATGTCGCTGCTGAGCCTGTCCTGGCTGGGCCTCGGGCCGGTGGCAGCGTCCCCGTGGCTGCTCCTGCTGCTGGTCGGGGTCTCCTGGCTGCTAGCTCGTGTCCTGGCCTGGACCTACGCCTTCTACGACAACCACCACCGGCTCCAGTGTTTCCCACAGCCTCCGAAACGGAACTGGTTTTGGGGACACATGGGCCTGGTGAGTGTGGCATCAGGCTGGGTCTGGGGTCTCTGGGTGGATGGACTTCCTGAGGGGTAAGAACGAGGCTCAGGGTGTGGGGGTGAAGGGGTGGGCTGGGATCTGGGGTCGCAGAGAAGCAGGGGAGGCGTCCTACTCATTCCTGTGCTATGCCAACCCAAGCCCTCCTCACTGCCTTGTCCCCTGACTCCTAGCCTGCATTGAATCCTTTTCCTGCCTGTCTTTCCACATTAGTTCCCCTCTGCGGGGCTCCTGGGCAGGGGCTTGGGTGCACAGAGAGGCGAGGCCCTGGCATTCCCACATTCTGCATTCCTGGACTCGAGGCCTCCTGCGCCCACTGTCCAGGGTCCTCTCCCTGCCTGGCCTATTTCCTGGGCTGAGGGTACAGCTGGGCGAGAGGAGAGGTGTGGGCTGTTTCCCACCTCCACCACATCCGGAGGCAACTTCCTCTTACCTTCCTTTTCCTCTTATCTCCCTGATAAAAGTTGGCCAAACCCAGATAAAAGTTGGCCACTCACTTCCCCTTTCAGAAGCCTCCCCTGACCCTTCTCCTCCCCCAGACCTTGCCCTCTGGCTTCAACCTGCTCTCCCCTTTGGGGGACGTGGGCTCAGTCTGCTCATTGCCAATGGCAGGACTGATGGACGTGTCAATTCATCAGGTGAAGTGGAAGGGTGCACAGGACGCACTAGCACAGAGCCTGGTGCAGAAGCTGCTCCCGGGTGGGAGCCACTGTCCTCATGGACAGTTAGAGTCACTCTGCCCCCTAGTGGCTGCTGAGAAGAGAAGGTAACCTGTGTGCAGAACCTTCTCCATGGGTGGAACTGGAACCTTTGTGGACCAGCCAGGACATGAAGAGATGTGGGGACCAGCCTTAGGGACATGTCCTGAGGCCATACTACTCCCCACAGATCTCCCCTGTGAGGACCTCCTCACGGCTGCTTCTGGGCTGAAATTACTCCCAGTACAAGAAAATCTTTCCTCTCAAGTTAAGTGGGTCTCTGTGAGCACAGTGTGTCTTCTCGCTCTGCCCTGGGATGCACCTTTGGGACTTGGAGATGGCCTCAAGAGAGATAGAGCAGAAGGAATGTAGATAGATAGGATAGATAGATAGATACACAGATACGATGGATAGATGGATGGATGGATGATGAATAGGTAGGTAGAAAGACTGACAATAGGATAGATGGATGCATGGATACATGGAGGCACAGACGGGATGGATGGATGGATGGAGTGATAGAGTAGATAGGATGGATAGATTAGGTAGAGATAGATAGATAATAGGATAGGTAGATGGATGGATGCACAGATGGATGGATGGATGGATGATAGGATAGATGGATGCTTGGACACGTGGATGCACAGATAGGATGTATGGATGGATGGATAGATTGATAGAGTAGATAAGAGGAAAGATTAGGTGGAGTAGATGTATGTGATGGATAGATAGCTATTCATAGATGATAGATAATTGGATAAATAGATGGACGGATGAGTTTAGAGATAAGATGGACTGGTAGATGGATGGGTAGGCAGATAGATATACAGATAGAGAAATTAGATAGATACGATGAACAGATTAGACAGACACACTCAAAAATAATGTTAGATCAGCTATCTGGGCATCCCTCAGCCCAGTCAACTGGACACCTAGAATTAACCATCACAGGAGGTGATGGCCCCTACCTTGCTTGCAGGTCAACCCCACGGAGGAGGGCATGAGAGTTCTGTCTCAGCTGGTGGCCACCTACCCCCAGGGCTTTAGGGTCTGGATGGGCCCCTTCACCCCGCTCCTCAGTTTGTGCCACCCTGACATCATCCGGTCTGTCATCAACGCCTCAGGTACCATGTGGAACACCGGGTGGTGGGTGCTGTGGTGCATTTGAAGCCTGCAAGTCCCTCTATCCCCAAGCTCCTCTGTGGCCCCTGAGGTACTCTGGCCTCTCCTTTCCTTCTCTCTCAGCATCTTCCTCTTTCTTTCATGTATTCACCAATCCCCATCTCAGCATCTCCTCTCTCCATTGCTCTCTGACTCCCCATTCTGGTGTTCTGGGCTGCCCTGGGGTCCCAAGAGACCTCAACCCAAGGCCCTGTCCTGGAGGAACCCCCAAGCTTAAGAAGATGGATCTTGACAGAGACACCCCCAACTTGATGGGGTCAGGAAAGGGCCAGAGGGAGATGGATGACAGCCCAGGGAAGAATAAGGTCTTCGCTGGGGAAGGCTGGAAGGCTTCCTGGAGGAGGAGTTGCTGGAGCTGTGTCTGGAGCAATGAATAGGAATGTTTGAAAGGAGAGTGTGGGTGATGCAATTGGGCATCGTTAGTATTCAAGGTCCCGCGCCAGGCCTAGCATCACCTTGCCTGTCCCAAAGCCCTGAACAATGAGGAGGACTTGTGGCTGGTGGAGGATATGGGCTGCTATTTCCTTGATGTCCACCTCTGGTGGGTCAATTCCTTCTACTGCATCCTATAGCTTGTTTGCTCTAAGTTCATTGCTCTCCTGCTGCAGGCCATAGGAATCTCCAAAAAGAGACTCTCCCCCAGCTTGGGACCCTTTCCTTGACCCCTGTGCTTCCCATCTTTGGACAGGCCAGGCCAAGCAGGGGAATAGGCAGCATCCTACAGAGACCGTGGGTCTGACCTCAAAATGCTGAATGACTCTGGGCTTGTTCCCAGCTGTCTCTGGTTATTGAAGTCTCTTTCGGTTTTCAGTGGTGGAAACCCAACCTGGTATGGTCTAAGCAAAGAAAGAGAATCTATTGACTTTAAAGTCCAGGGAGGGTGGCCTTCAGGCATGGCTGGATCCAGGTCTCTGGGAATCTGTCTTGCTCTCTTGGCTTTAGCTTTCTCCACTTCACTTTTCCTTTCAAGGCAGCCTTTTCCTCATGACGTCAAGGATGAGTCCCAGAAGCTCAGTTCCCATGGGAAAGCCCACATTTCCCCCTGAGTTCCCAGAAATGGCCCGTGATTTACTTGTCCTGGCCTGGGTCATAGGACCAATTTTTCCTCCAATCCCTGTGTCTCTGATAGCCCAGTCTTGGCAGGTCTGAGGCTTCCAGAGCTACTGTTATGGGGGCACAAAGAAGTTTGACGGTTAAGGACTCAGGCCTTGGATGCAGACAGACCCAGCCTCAGGCCTCAGGCTTATGGTCGGGGACTGTGGGCAGTGACTCTATCATCCAGAGCCTCAGTCTCTGCATCTGGAAAATGGGATGAACACACCCAGGGAACGTGGTGTGTGGCTCCACATGGGGAAAGACCTTTCCTGTCTGTGTCACTGAAGGACTGGAGAGTCCTGCATGGAGGATGTGAGGAGGAAGCTCATGGGGCTCGGTACTGAGCAGAGGATGAGATGCCGCTTGAAATTCTCAGGGCGAGGGCCTCGACCTCCTCCCTGCAGAGCCTTCTCTCTGACAGCCCAGGAGAGCATGAACTGGGTCCTGTGTGTTTTTCTCCAGATTCGCAGCTCGGAGGAAGGTCTCGTTTACACACAAAGCCTGGCGTGCACCTTTGGGGATGCATGCTGCTGGTGGGTGGGGCCCTGGCAAGCAATCCTCCGTATCTTCCATCCCACCTGAATCAAGCCTGTGCTGTTTGCTCCAGGTAGACACCGCACTGGCCATGCTCTGCCCACAGCTGAGCTCTCTGTGCTGCCTCCAGCTGGTCCCGTGCCCACGTGCAGACAGGAGGGGCCGTGGTGGCGATGCCACTGTCTCCGTCTCCCCTGGACTTCCACCCGTCTGACCTCCGTTCCTGTTTGCTCATGTCTGGGGCGTGTCTCTTTGATGGCTGTTGTATGGTCAGGGCTGCCGTATGGCCACGTCTTGTCACGTGTATACTTACACCTGGGTCCTGGTCGCATCTGAAAGATGTTATGCCTGGTTACCTCTGGTATAGCATTACAACCGGGGTCATGCAGAGCTGGTCACGTGCGGGGCTCATCTGTAACCAAGGACATTTGGGACATGTGAGGTTCGTCCAGCTGTCGTCTGAGATGCTGTTTAACATTGTCATTTTCTCCTGCTGGTCACATCTGGGCCATGTTTGGAGCTTGTGTGAGGTCTGGGACCCATGGTCCCTACATGAACTGTCTGAGACGTTATTTGAGTCTTTCCGAGGTGTGTGTTATAGTATCTTTAGGTCATGCCTGAGGAACTGTCTGGGTCACATGTGGGCTATGTCTGGGACATTAAAGTTACCGTATTTATCTTCTACCTGGAGCCTGTGTGTGGAGCACGCGTTTACGGTCATGTTAGAACATCTCATGTGCATGTCAGAGCATGCTGTCTCTTGTTGGGAATTGTGATGTGTTTTGTGACCATGTCAGGACATGTGAACACATGTCAGGGTCATGTTCCATGTCCCAGGTCCGTGTCAGAAGATGACTTGTCAGAAGATGTCAGAGAGTGCCGGGGCAGACAGGGCATCCTAGGTCCTTGTGAAGGCGTTTTGCAGAGTGCTGAGTTATGCTCAGGGTTTGCAGAACACGTTGGATCCTGTAGGAGGCATGTCGAGGCGTGCTGGAGCCCTGACGCAGCTCCTACATGCCGTGTTAGTCAGCGTCGTTGCTGTGCTGTGCTGCCTTAGCCTGGGCTGCTCTCCTCCCCTCCCCCATCCTCCCTTCTTCCTCTGCCCTGGGCTCCCTTCCTGCTATGCGGGGCTTGGAGGTGGAGAAGTGCAAACCTCTGGCCGGGAGCCTCCCCCTACCCCCAATGTCCCTCCTTTTCCTGCCTCCATGGCCCCTGATTGTCCTCATTTATGTCAGCTGCCATTGCACCAAAGGACAAGTTCTTCTACAGCTTCCTGAAGCCCTGGCTGGGTGAGTATCTGCAGGTGAACAGGGTTGAGAACAACCTGTGGGGCCAGGGGAGGGTGCTGCCCTTGACCCAAGACCCTTGGCTGCCCTGCCAGGGGACGGGCTCCTGCTGAGTGCCGGTGACAAGTGGAGCCGCCACCGCCGGATGCTGACGCCCGCCTTCCACTTCAACATCCTGAAGCCCTACATGAAGATTTTCAATGAGAGCGTGAACATCATGCATGTGAGTTCTTTGAAGCCAGGGTCCCAGCTGCAGCCTTGGGGCGGGGGGACCACAGACAGATGTGGTCTGGAATTTTGCCTCTGCTGGGTGGCATTGGGCCATTGCTCTTCCCCTCTGAGCCTTGGTTTCCTCATCTGTAAAATGGGGAAAATAATCCCTACTTAAAAGATGGTCGAGGTGATGTAATGGAGTCGCGTCCCTGGTGCACAGTAGGCGACCAGAAGGTATCTGTTTCTATGTTTTTGTCACCCAAGCCCTGTAAACTGAAGAGGGTCATGACGATGATTGCATAGCAGCTGGTGCTGAGTAAGAAATGGCTTGAAAACTCAGTGGTTTAAAACAATAAGGATTTATGATTGCTAATAAGTCTGTGGGAGAGTTGGTGTGTTCTTCTGGATGTGGAAGGGATCGCTCATGGTACTGGTCAGGTAGGCAGCCTTGCGGGTGTTGGCTGAGTTCTCTCACGTTTGAGTTTTACCTGGGACATGATTGGGTTCTCTCATATGTCTGGGTTTGGCCTCAGCTGGGACTCCTGGATGTTCCTCTCTGTGATTGTCTCCTTCCAGAAGGCACCCCATGGTTCACAATGCAGGCAGGTTTCCAGGGAGTGAGACAAGGCTCAACTTCTTTAGTTATTTCCTCATCATTTTCACCACATTGTATTTTGACATCGAAAGCCTAAAGTCCAACACAGAATCAAAGGTGGGGGGTAAAATAGGCTCTGTCTATTCATGGGAGTTGCTGAAAAATCACATTGCAAAGGGTGTGGATATGGGGGGAAGGGAGGAATTGGGGCGAAGGTTTTGTGAAGTGTCTAGGGTTTTTTTAAAAAACTTGCGAATTGATAAGTTAGCTTGTTACTGTTTCATAAATTCTTCCAGAAAGACAAGAGACTCCTGGGTCAGAGACGAAGGATAGTTTACTACTCATGACACAGACAGCAGCATGTGTTTCTTATTAGATTGCAGTTTTTTTTCCAAGTTTCCCAGATCCCATGGGCTGACACAGGTGTGCTTCTGTAAATGCCTGCTGACATAGTATATTGCGTTACAGAAAAGGAGCATTAAGCTTTCAGAATCTGCTTTATAGCAAGCAAAAGCGACATGTGCAGGGGCAGTCATTACTTTATCCCTGAGTTATTCTCTGCAAACACAACCATAAGAAATTTTCCATGTTAAGGACATCAGTGTTGCATTCATGACATGTCCAGAAAGGATGCCCAGGAGTCATGGAAGACTACCTCTTCCAAAACGGATATTTTCGAAATCAATTTATGTGGGAAGTAAAAGTTCCTCTTCAAAGTTTCCTTTCTTGTTAAAGAACAAATTTGCTATTAACTCTTTGTTAAGCCCTATCCTATGTATCTGTCAGACATGCCACGCTTACAGGCACGTAGTATATTCTATGTCCTTGTACTTTAACCAAGATATCTGTGCTGGACGGGCTCACAGTCATGTCCCAGCTTGCAGCCTATGCCTCTTACCTGTTTTAAAAAGTTTTAAGTTATTAGCCAATCGAGTTTTAGTTTAGATTGTAAGTTCTGGCTCCAACCAACAGAGATCAGACACAGCAGTAAGGACAACCCTAAATGCATAAGGGATAGATAGGTCCGCTTTTTCTTTGTTCATTGTACTCTCATGGCAAGATGGCTCACGAGGCTACCCTTCCTACAGGAAGGAAAATTTGCTTGCTGAGAGATCCTTTGTCTCAGTGCTGAGTTTTCTTTGTGGCACCGAGCATCTGTTTCCAACAATTTATAACAAAGTAGATGAGGAAATCCAACATTTATTAAGCACTCACCATATCCCAGAAACAATGCCATGTGGCCATTCCAAGATATGAGCGTATATTTTGTAATTTGATTTTTAAAACTCTGTGAAGGAGAGATTACGTATTTCTGCCCCATGGTAGGTGATGAACCTGCAGGTCTGAGAGATTTGGGAGCTAACTCAAGCTCACCCAGCTAATGAGCGAGCTTGGCACGGTGGAGCAGAGTTTCTAACGTGAATTATGTGGCTCCAAAGCACATCATCTTCACTGCTCCTGAGGATTTGACAAGTGGGGTGTAGGGGAGGGTAAGGCGTTGACTAATGGCACACGGAGCACAGGAGGCAGAGCTGGGACTGGAATCTAGGTCTCTTGACCCCCAGTCTTGGGTCTTCATCTCTTAATAGTAACAGCCTTTGCGCCACCATAAGCTCCTCCTCCCTGGAGAGGGGTCCCTGGGGAGAAGACAAAGAGGCTTATTCTGGGGGGTCCATCTTGGTGGTTGGGGTTTGAGAGATGCTCAAGGAAGCAAGGGACCCAGCTCTGTCCCCTTCTCTGAGTAGGCCAAGTGGCAGCGCCTGGCCTCAGAGGGTAGCGCCTGTGTGGACATGTTTGAGCACGTCAGCCTCATGACCTTGGACAGCCTGCAGAAATGTGTCTTCAGCTTTGACAGCCATTGTCAGGAGTGAGTTCTTGCCCAGGGTCTGGGATCTTGGGACATGGACCCAAGGTGGGTAGGTGGGGGAGGGAGAACTGAGCGTGGAAATCAGAAAAACCTTCCTGGAGGAGTTTTGTGATACCTGATCATTGAAAGACTGGCACGAACTTTATCTTGAGGTTTCCAGGGAGCCATCGAAGGGGTTTGAGCTGATGGGTGTGGTGAGAGCTGAGCTCTGTCAGGGACTGACTGTCATGCAATACTAAATGGAGTTAAATGGATGCAAAGAGGCTGGTGTGCGGGCTGCACCATGGACCAGGTGGGGGAATACATTCTAAGGTGTGTGGACAGTTTCAAGAAGGAGAAGAGGCAGGACTGTGTACTGGGAGGGAGAGAGAGGAGTGTAATAAGCAAGCTGTTCTGGACACCTAGCGGCATGGAGGCATCTCACAGAGATGGGCTGCAGGGAGAGAAGAGAGCTTGGACAGTCAATCTCATGCTGATCCTCCTGCTGTATCGGAGGGTTCCTCTGTTCCTGGATACTGTGTTTGCCGATAGGAGGTAGCTCCTGGCTGCTGGTGGGAGGTGCTCCTGGGGTTTCAGGTGTGTTAAATTGTTGCCTCCCTTTCTGCCCTTATCCTGCAGGAAGCCCAGTGAATATATCGCTGCCATCTTGGAGCTCAGTGCCCTTGTGTCAAAAAGACAGCATAAGACCCTCCTGCAATTGGACTTCCTGTATTATCTCACCCCTGATGGGCGGCGCTTCCGCAGGGCCTGCCGCCTGGTGCACGACTTCACAGATGCCGTCATCCAGGAGCGGCGCCGCACCCTCCCTAGCCAGGGTGTTGATGACGTCCTCCAGGCCAAGGCCAAGTCCAAGACTTTGGACTTCATTGATGTGCTCCTGCTGAGCAAGGTGGGCTTCTCTGGGATCTGAATTCAAGAAGCAGAAGGGAGCTTTATGTGAAATGTCACATGAAAGAATTGAACTTGATTCAAAGGGCACTGGGGAGCCATGGAAGGTGACTGAGGAAGCGAGGGACAGGTCAGAGACAGGTTTTAGAGATGCCTCTGTGGAGTGTGCCTAGCAGGAAACTGCTAGATTTGAAACCGACAAGTCTGAGAGTTTGCTCTATTGCAAGTTAATGAGCTAACTGGCCACATTTCAATCTGTACATCTACATCTGTATCTGTGGCGGGGTCTATGTTTATGTTGTGCCTGTGTCTTTCTATAGGTTTGTCTGTTTGAGTTTGTGTCTCTATGACTATGCTATGTCTATGTCTGCCTTTGTCACTGACCATACCGTATGTCTTTGTCTGTGTCTGCATCCTTGTCTTTACCTGTTCTGTGCCTTTGTCCTGGCTTTTCTTTTCTTTCTTTCTTTTTTCTTTTTTTTTTTTTTTTTTTTTTTTTTTTTTTTTTTTTTTTTTTTTTTTTTTTTTGTTTTGCTCTTGTTGCCCAGTCTGGAGTGCAATGGTGCCGTCTCGGCTCACCGAAACCTCCACCTCCTGCCTCCAAGAGTTCTCCTGCCTCAGCCTCCTGAGTAACTGAGATTACAGGCATGAGCCACCACGCCCAGCTAATTTTGTGTCTTTAGTAGAGACATGGTTTCTCCATGTTGGTCAGGCTGGTCTTGAACTCATGACCTCAGGTGATCCGCCCACCTTGGCCTCCCAAAGTGCTGGGATTACAGGCATGAGCCACCGCGCCCGGCTTGTCCTGTCTTTCTGTGTCTATGTCGATGCCTTTGTCTTTGTCTATATGTCTATATTTTCATCCATGTCTATGTCTGTATGCACATGTGTCTGTGTCTGTGTCGATGTGTTTGTGTCTTTGTCTCAGTGTATGACTGTGTCCATCTATCATTATGTCTTCATCTATGGCTATGTCTGTTCAGTGCCACATCTATATCTCTGTGCATGTGTCTGTTTTTGTCTATGTGTGTGTGTGTCTATGTCTATGTGTGTGTGTATGTGTGTGTGTCTATGTGTATGTGTGTGTCTGTGTCGGTTTCTAAGTCTATGACTTTGTCTATGTGTGTGTGTGTCTATGTCTATGTGTGTGTGTGTGTCTGCGTCGGTTTCTAAGTCTATGACTTTGTCTATGTGTGTGTGTCTATGTCTATGTGTCTGTGTGTGTCTGCGTCGGTTTCTGAGTCTATGACTTTATGTGTGTGTGTGTGTGTGTGTGTGTGTGTCTGTGTGTCTATGTCTATGTGTGTGTGTGTGTCTGTGTCGGTTTCTAAGTCTATGACTTTGTCTATGTGTGTGTGTGTCTGTGTCTGTGTGTCTATGTCTATGTGTGTGTGTGTGTGTGTGTGTCTGTGTCGGTTTCTAAGTCTATGACTTCGTCTATGTGTGTCTGTGTCTGTGTGTCTATGTGTATGTATATGTGTAGGTCTGTGTCGGTTTCTAAGTCTAACTTTGTCTATGTGTGTCTGTGTCTGTGTCTATGTGTATGTCTATTGTGACAGATGCATTAAACCTCTGGATCAGAGCAGCCCATGTCTTGCTCACAGCAATACTATCAGCCAGAGTAGAATTGCGGCACTGACTCTCCATCCCCAAGTAGTCCGTAGACTTACAACCCAAATGTCTCCAGGGAGACAAGATTCTCTGGATTTACCACTCTAGAATGTGGGCAAATATCCTTGGAGCAATACTTAATCTCTAATTTCCAAGGCAAATTGGCATTTAATCATCCTGTAACCCAGGTTGCCAGTAACTTTTTCTCAGAAAGTTTTCATCATACAGAAACAGGAAAACATTCATGGGTCATTGAGTCTTCCCAATAGGGACCCAAGAGGAGGCAAGGAAGCCCATGGGGTGGGGGCTCCGGCCATGGCGACCAAGAGGGGTCTAGGAGTGCAAGATGGACTTGGGTTTCTGGAAAGAGGATGAATCTTCAGAGATTGTCTCAATAAGACTCAAGAGCCTTCAGAGCTGGTATGACTTTTTATGGTGGGGGGCTTGGGGGGGATTATTGTCGTCTCTCCAGGATGAAGATGGGAAGGAGTTGTCTGATGAAGACATAAGAGCAGAAGCTGACACCTTCATGTTTGAGGGTGAGGGTCCCAGTGTGGGGCTATAGGGGGACCGGGATCTCTCCATTCCAGGAATGTGGTGGCTGGACCCCCTCAGCCTTCCCATGCCCCTTCCCCCATCCTCCCTGAGGTCCTCAGTGTATGGGTGCTGTCCACCTTCGGGTACTGAAGCACCCCAGAGACCCAATCCTGTCTTGCTGCCCCTCAGGCCATGACACCACGGCCAGTGGTCTCTCCTGGGTCCTCTACCACCTTGCAAAGCACCCAGAATACCAGGAGCGCTGCAGGCAGGAGGTGCAAGAGCTTCTGAAGGACCGTGAGCCTAAAGAGATTGAATGGTGAGTGAGGGTGCTGGTGGCTGTTCCTGAGCCCCTCTCATTGGCTCTGCTCTCCAGGTGGGGAGGGGAGGAAGAGTTGATTCAGCCACTATTGCTTAGTGGGAATAGGAGCAGAGGACCACAGGCAGGGCTTAATACCCGCCCCACTGTCAGGGGAAAGGTTGCAAGCCCTTAGGAATGAAAGACCCGAGCTGCTGAGAGAATTGATGATGGTATGTGAGGACAGATAACGCCACTTAGCACATGTTCAGCAAATGAACTTCCCCTCCACTCTCTTCCTTTTCTCCAAGAAATATAATTTTTTTGAACATCTTCACTTCTTGAGTGTTTGCTCTTCGGTTGCCTAATTCCTGCCCTCCTGTCCAGTCCCGGGATTTATAAGGCAGACCTGGGGGTAAAAGTCATTCATCCTTGTCCAGAACACCTGCACCATTCATCCATCCAGTCCTCATTCAGCAAACGCTCCCACACTGCATTCCACCCCCACATCTGCACACAGCATCTTTCTGTGCTCTGGAGACCTGAGAAACACCCAGCCTAGGGTTCTATTTTCCAGGTGCTCCCAGCCTGGTGGGGGAACTATCCCTGGTCAGGTCACTCGCAGCCCACATGGACAGGGATAGGGCTTACAGTAAGAGAAGCATGACTGGGGGTATAGAAACTGTCTCAATTGAGAGCCTGAATAATAATCAGTAGATAATTGGGTACAGTTGGGGAGCAGTGCTCTAGGTCAACAAGACTACCTTGGGTCTTCAGGGGAGGAAGAGAGAGAGAGGAAGAAGGAGAGAGACAGAGAGAGACACACAGAGAGAGAGAAGGGTAGGAGCAGAAAGGAGAAGGAGAAGGGGAGAGAGAGGGAGAGACTGAGTCGTGGTGAGATGATGAAACTGGAAGTGGTAGCAGGGGCTGTCTGCGGAAGCCTTGGGGAAAATGTTAATGATTTCAGTTTTAACCCAAGGGCGATGGGGATCCATGGGAAGTGTTTGAGCAGGAGAGGGACAGGTCAGATCTGGACACCAGGAAGCTCTTTCTAGGGCTAGCATGGAGGGTGAGTGCAGGTGCTGGTGGCTGTTCCTGAACTCCTCTCATTGGCTCTGCTCCCCAGGTGGGGAGGGAAGGAAGAGTTGTTTCTTTATTTTTCATTGTAAACAAAATTACAATACATTCTACAGCTGGTACTGGAGAGGCAGGCAGATCACAAGGTCAAGAGATCGAGACCATCCTGGACAACATGGTGAAACCCTGTCTCTACTAAAAATACAAAAATTAGCTGGGGGTGGTGGTGCGCACTTGTAGTCCCAGCTACTTGGGAGACTGAGGCAGGAGACTCGCTTGAACCCAGGAGGTGGAGGTTGCAGTGAGTTGAGATCATGCCACTGCACTCCAGCCTGGTGACAGAGCGAGACTCCGTGTCAAAAAAAAAAAAAAAAAAAAGAAATTTATTTTAATTCTTTCCCAGTGGTGGAATTTCGGGGCTTTATGGTAGTTCTAGTTTTAGTTTCTTGAGGAACCTCTGAGCTGTTCTCTACAGTGGCTGTACTAACTTAAATCCCCACCAACAGTGTGTGAGAGCCCCCTGTCTCCACATCCTCACCAGCTTCCATCATTGCCTGTCTTTTTAATAAAAGCCATTTTAACTGGGGTGAGATGATAGCTCATTGTGGTTTTGATTTGTATTTCTCTGACAATGAGTGACATTGAGCATTTTTCCATCTACCTGTTGGCCATTTGTATGTTTTCTTTTAAGAAACGTCTATTCAGATCTTTTGACCATTTTTAAATCAGATGATTTTTTTTCCTATTGAGTTGTTAGAACTGCTTATCTATTCTGGTTATTATTCGCTTGTCAGATGGGTAATTTGGGAATATTTTCTGCCATTCTGTGTGTTGATTCTTTGCTTTGTTGATTGTTTCCTTTGCTTCGTAGAAGCTTTTTACCTTGATGTGATCTGATTTCTCTATTGCTTGTGCTTTTGAGGTCTTACGCAGAAAATCTCTGCCCAGATCCACATCCTGGAGTATAAAACCCAGATTTCAAGCAGAATTATGCATTTGCTTAAAAGAAAGGGTTCAAAATTTTTTATCATAAAAATGAGCCTTCTTATTAAGAAGTCACCTTAGCAGTGACTCCAGTCAATAGTTTTCTGTGTATTCTTCCAGAAAATGGCTATTTTGATGCCCACATTTATATGAACTCACACTGTGTTTTTAATTTATGTGAACACACACTGTATTTTTCTTTGTAAATAAAACTGCAGAATATATGCAGTTCTGCACATTATCTCTGAGATCTTTTATTTTTCTCAAAATATGAGTTTTGGAAAAATAGTTTGTTTTTAAAATTGTTCTTTCATTGATACATTTTAATAATATGTATTAGAGGTACAGTGTGATGTTATGATGCATGTATACAACCTGAAATTATTAATCAAGGTAATGAACAAATCCATCACTTGATGTATTTATCATCTCTGTGTTGAGAACATTTGAAATTCACTCTCTCAGCAATTTCAACTAAACAATACATTGTTCACTCGAGGCATCACGCTGTGCAGCAGGTCTCAGAAACTTATCTCTCTTGTCTAACTGAAGCTTCTGCCCTTTGACCATCATCTCACCCTTCCCTGTCCCTCCCCTAGCCCTGGCCTCTGGTAACCACCATTCTACTCCTGTTTCTATGAGTTCGACGACTTTAGGTTCCAAGATAAGTAAGATCACGTGTGTTTGTGTTTCTGAGCCTGGCTTATGTGAGACAACGTATTGTAAACAATGTATTGTATTAGCTGAAATTGCTAAGAGAGTAAATAGATAGATGATGGATAGATAATAGATGGATAGATGCTATCTCATTGTGGTTTTAATTTCCATTTCTCTGATGATTAGTGACGTTGGGCTTTTTTCTGTCTACCTGTTGGCCGTTTGTATGTTTTCTTCGAAGACACTTACAAATGTTTCTATTATATATCTATCATCTATGTATCTATTATGTATCTCTCTACATCTATCATCTATCATCTACATATCTCTGTATCTATTATCTATGTATCTATTATGTATCTTCCTATATCTATAATGTATTATCTATCATCTATGTATATATGCATCTATTATCCATCTGTCTCTCTATATGTATCATCTATATATCTCTGTATCTGTCTTTTATCTATGTATTATCTATCTTTGTATATCTATTATCTCTCTGTCATCTATCTATATCTATGTATCTGTGTATCTATCTATCTATGTAGCTCTGTATCTATCTGTGTATATATGTATCTATCTATTATCTTTCTATATCATCTACGTATCTGTCTTTTATCTGTGTATCTATTATCTATCTTTGTATGTCTATTATCTAACTATTCTCTCTCTGCCCTCTGTCTATATCTATGTATCTCTGTATCTATCATCTATGTATATATGTATGTATCTATCATCTAGCTATCCTCTATCAAGCCATCATCTATCTCTAAATCATAAATAAGTATCCATATACTTTTTGCCCTTTTATGTGTACACGTGTATGTATTTGGAACTTTTTTCACTCAACAATGTATCTGAATGCTATTTTTTTCTGAGTGCTGATTATTTGATTCCTTATTTTATTCAGTTCATTCCTATGTTGAAGACACATACACGTTTTCAATTACAGTAGATATTTCCAATAGGTCTTCTATAGTGTCTGCACTGATTTGCCTTCTTGCCTGTGGTATGTGATCCCTACTTCCTCCTTTTGTGTAGCTGTATAGTATTCCATTGTGTGGACGCTTACCTAAACATCTTCCCATCAGTGTATATGTGGCTTGTTCCCAACCTTTTGCTAAAAGTGGGCATGAGGCAGTCAGCATATGTGCACAGTGACCATTCCTTACACATATAAGCATCTCAGCAGGACAGATTCTCTGAAGTGCAATTGCTGAATCAAAGACCATTTGCGTTGTAAGATTTTAATTCTCATTACAAATCTTACCTATTAGCTGAATTCGATGGCGCAAGCTTTCCCATAGCTTTATCAATACTACTAATGTATTATTGAATTTTAAAACCTATGCCAATCTTCATATTTCTCCTTTTGATGAACATTGTTTTAAATAAGAGTGAGGTTGAACATCTCTTGCACGTGTTGACATTATGTGTTTTCTTTTTATGGAAGTGATTCCCTTATTATTTCACTGTTTTTTTTTTTTTTTGATTCTTTAAACATATTTACTTTTAAGAATGTGTGTTAGAATTGTGATGGATTACGTTTACAGATTTGCGTATGTTGGACCAGCCTTGCATCCCCGGGATGAAGTCGACTTACTGTGATGGATAAGCTTTTTGATGTGCTGTTGGATCCAGTTTATAGAAGATTTTTGCATTGATGTTCATCATGGATATTGTCCTGAAATTTTCTTTTTTAGTTGTATCTCTGCCAGGTTTTGGTATCAGGATGATGTTGGTCTCATAAAATGAGTTAGATTTTTTTTTTCCTGTCTCGTGTTGCAAAATATTGCCTTTTAGCTTTTGGAGGGTACTTTTGATTACTATCCTTTATCTCCAAAAACTACTACCTTGAGCACATTCAACTTCTGTGAAGTTCAGTTGGTCCACATTTTTGTTTCACAACTGTCAAATACATCAGTTTCCCAGGATTTTGTTTTGGGCGGGGGCTCTCTTGACCAAATGTGAAGTTTTTACTTCCTCTCCTGTCTCTTTCTGAGCTCTCCGTTCTGTTTCATGGGTCTATTTTCTTGTTTTTGCAACAGTGCCACACTGTTTTCATTCCTGTGACTTTGTAACAATTCTTTCTAAAAGTTTGTTTTGTGACAGGGAGAAAAGGTCTTACTTGCACACAGAGAAGCTGTAGAATTGTGTCTCGGCTCCCTCGATAATGATTGGGACTGGGGTGTTTCCTTAGGGATGACCTGGCGCAGCTGCCCTTCCTGACCATGTGTGTGAAGGAGAGCCTGCGGTTGCATCCCCCGGTCCCGGTCATCTCCCGCCGTGTCACACAGGACATCGTGGTCCCAAACGGCCGGGTCATCCCCAAAGGTGCCCACAGCCTCAGGGGGGAGGAGTCTCCTGGGTAGGAAGATGGGCCCCTCAGGCAGGGGGCCTTGTCCTGACTGCCCCCTTCTCTCCCACAGGCATGACCTGCCTCATCAGTGTTTTCGGAACCCATCACAACCCAGCTGTGTGGCCAGACCCTGAGGTGTGCCCCCACCCCCGTTCTTGTCCATTTCAAGGCTCCTAGAGGAGGGGGCAGGGTTTTAATCAGGAGAATCCAACATCACCTCCCTCCAAGACACATACAACTGTCTGTCTCCCCAAGGCTGGAGGTCTTGGGAGACCCCACCCAGCAAGCCTCCTTGGTCTCACCTCCAGGTCTACGACCCCTTTCGCTTTGACCCAGAGAACATCAAGGAGAGGTCACCTCTGGCTTTTATTCCCTTCTCGGCAGGGCCCAGGTAAGGGCCACCTTACCTGTGTCTGAGGCGGGGATGGGGTGATGGATATGGGGGTCTGGGCATGACAGTGGTGAAAAGGAGGACACTGTAGATGGTCCAAGTTCCAGCTCTCCTTCCCTCCCCTCCTCTGGAGTTTACAGGAAAATGTCCATAGAATAGGGTTGGGTTGGTGCTAGGAGGGCCTGTGGGTTGCTCAGAGCCCCCTCCCACCCCACCTTGGTCTGGGCTGGGGGGCTGGCTCTGGGCTAGGCCTGCAGGACATGCAAGCCCACATGGGGCTCCAGGCACGTAAACCCCCCCAACCTCTCTTCCTTAAGCTGATCTAGGTGGAATTGATTGACCCAGGCCAGGTCCCTGGCTTGATGGGGCCAGGATGGGGTTCTGCCAGGTTGCAGTCAGAGTTCCCACCCCCTTCCCCCAGGAACTGCATCGGGCAGACATTCGCGATGGCGGAGATGAAGGTGGTCCTGGCGCTCACGCTGCTGAGCTTCCGCGTCCTGCCGGACCACACTGAGCCCCGCAGGAAGCCGGAGCTGGTCATGCGTGCGGAGGGTGGACTTTGCCTGCGTGTGGAGCCCCTGAGCTGAGGTCTGCAGAGACCTACTCTACGCTCCCTAAAATGACCCCTGATTCATCAAAAGTGAGGCACAGAATTACCATATGACTCTATTCCACTGTAATGCTTTCCATCCTAGATATATACTCAAAATAATTGAGAAAGGTGTTCAAACAAAAAGACGCTTGTGCGTGAATGTTCATGGCAGCCCTATTCACAGTAGCCAAGCGATGAAAACAACCCCAATGTATATACTACCAGATGAAAGCATAAACAAAGCGTGGCCCATCCATACAATGGAATATTACGCAGCTATAAAAAGGAATGAAGTACTGATCCATACACTGTGGATGAACCTTGAATACATGATACTGAATGAAAGACATCACATGAAAGGTCACATGGTATATGATTCTTTTATATGAAATTTCCAGAACAGGCCAATCTGAAGAGATGTAAAGCAGATTGGTGGCTTTCAGGAGCTGTGGGGAGGTGGGACTGAGGAGCCAGTGCTAACTAGGGCAGAGTTTCCTCCTGGGATGGTGAAAATGTTCCAGACCCAGAGAGTGACGAAGGGAGAGTGACATTGTGAGCACACCAAATGCTATTGAACTGGACATTTCGAAGTGGCGGATTTTATGTTATGTGAATTTCACCTCAATCAGAAAAAATGCTATTTTATCTCACATATTTTTTTTTCTGTCTGGGTTATTCACATAATAATATACAGTGAGCATCTTTCCATGACATTAAATTATCTTTGGAAACATTATTTCGTGGTCTTCAACATGTGTATTATCTATGTATCTATCAGTCCAAGTGTTCAAATCAGTCTTAATTAAAAAAAAGACTTTATGTTAGAAAATAAAAGTGCTTTGTCTCACTTCGTAAGAATTATCTTCATACACTGTGACTATTAGTAACAAATTGAGTTATTCTTCATCAAGTAACTTTTGGGGTAGATACCTCATTTTCATAGCAAATAGATGCACAAATATTCATGTAAGATACAGGTGTCGATAGACACCTTTCATAGAACAGGTGTGCTATGGGAACTCCACAGACACTGAATGTTTTGGTCGTATTAACAGAAGTAGATCACTGAGAAGGGAGAAGGTGACATTTCAGCTCCCCTAAGGTAAATGCTGATTTCATCCTCACATTGATCTTAAAGATTGGAGATGAACTCACTTGCTCAAGGTCACTCGGTGAAGGGGGAGTGTTGGGGGCAACTCTGAGCAGTTTGGCATCAGGTCATGCCTTATCAAGAACATGATTTTCAAAGCGGGTTTCAGCCCTAGGCACATCAGACCACTGGGCACCCCTGCAGACTACAGACAGTCTGTGAGGCTTTTCACAAGTGGTGCCTACATTTGCTTTTTTGTTTGTTTGTTTCTTGGGTTTTTTTTTTTTTTTTTTTTTTTTTTTTTTTTTTTTTTTTTTTTTTTTTTTTTTTTTTTTTTTTTTTTTTTTTTTTTTTTTTTTTTTTTTTTTTTTTTTGCTTTTTGAGAGAGTCTCCCTCTATCTCTCAGGCTGGAGTGCAGTGGCACAATCATAGCTTACTGCAACCTCAAACTCCTGACCAAAATGTTGGGATTAAAGGTGTGAGCCACTCCTCTCGGTCCCACTTTTTTTTTTTTTTTTTTTTTTTTTTTTTTTTTTTTTTTTTTTAAGACAGAAAGTCTTACTGTGTCGCCCAGGTTAGAGTGCAGAGGCACCATCTCAGCTCACTGAAACGTCTGCCTCCTGGGTTCCAGCAATTTTCCTGCCTCAGTCTCCCACTACAGGCACCCACCACCACACCTGGCTAATTTTTGGATTTTTAGTAGAGACAAGGTTTCACCATGTTGGCCAGGCTGGTCTTGAACTCCTTACTCAGGTGATCCACCCACTTCGGCCTCCCAAAGTGCTAGGATTATAGGCATGAGCCACTGAGCCCAGCCCCAAATTTTTAAATGTAATATTTTTGACCAGAAATACATTCACTCATGTAAAAAATAAAATGCTGGCTGGGCACGGTGGCTCACGCCTGTAATCCCAGAACTTTGGGAGGCAGAGGTGGGTGGATCACGAGGTCAGGAGTTCGAAACCAGCCTGACCAACATGGTGAAACCCCCGTCTCTACTAAAAAACTATAAAAATTAGCCAGGCGTGGTGGCAGATGCCTGTAATCCCAGCTACTCTGGAGGCTGAGGCAGGAGAATCGCTTGAACCCGGGAGGTGGAGGTTGCAGTGAGCCGAGATCTAGCCATTGCACTCTAGTCTGGGCAACAAGCGAAACTTGTCTCAAAAAAAAAAAAAAAAAAAGAAAAGAAAAGAAAAAGGAAAATGCACCATAAATGTGGCCATTATTACTTCCTGTCTCAGAAAACCTGGCTCTTGCAGATCAAAAGCAGATCTTTTGAGACTGTTATTTGTGTATCTCGGAATTCAGTGGCAAGTTTTTGTGGTTTTTTTTTTTTTTGAGACAGTCTCACTCTGTCACCCAGGCTGGAGTGCAGTGGCTCGCTCTTGGCTGACTGTGACCTCCACCTCCAGGTTCAAACAATTCTCCTGCCTCAACTTCCTGAATAGCTGAGATTACAGGTGCATACCACCACACATGGCTAATTTTTGTATTTTCAGTAGAGATGGGGTTTCACTATGTTGGCCAGACTGGTCTCAAACTCCTGGCCTCAAGTGATCTGGCTGCCTTGGTCTCCCAAAGTCCTGGGATTACAGGCATGAGCCACTGCGCCTGTCTGTCAAGAATTCTAACGTGTGCTTATTGAATGAGCTCTGCCTGCCCTCTCTGCTGTGCATATAGGAGGCGCTTTTTTTTTTTTTTTTTCTGAGAGTGGTGGGGGCACCTGGAGGTGCAAGGAGGTGGGAGGATGAAGAAAACCTCAGTTAATGTCTCCCAATAAGATCCCGCTGCAAACATTGATCTCTTTTCATATCATAAGGAACTCAGCACCACTGATCCATGCAGACCCCTCAAACCTCCTTCCCAGCTGCTCTCCCTCCCTGGCTGCAGTCTGCCACTCTGGGCTCAATTCTGATTTCCTAATAGGCTCAGTCTGTTCTCGTCCCAGGGCCTTTGGATTTGGGGTTCCCTGTGCTTGGAATGCTTTTCTCCCAGCTCTTTTGTGACTGAGTCTCCTCTGATGCCAGGATTGGCTGAAATGTCACCTTCTCATCCAGGCGGTTCCTCCTCTATCTAAACACCACCCCCAACCCAGATAATTTTTATCCCATGATCTTTTTGTCATAGCATTTTATTGCTCCGAGAGTGTTTGTTTCCAGGTTTATTGAAAGCAGATGAGGTATGCAATAGTTTGTTTGTCTTCTTCATCGGGCTGCAAGCTCCGTGAGGCAGAGATCGGTCTTGTCCTGTCTGTTCTTGTTCTGTTCATCCAGTTGTAGTAGGTTCTGTTAGAGCTCCGCCTCCATCTCTTTGCATATTGCTGTTGAAATATTTGCTCCCCTGTCTTCCAGCTGCCAAGGTCTCTTTGCTGCAGGGCTTCCTGTAGGTGGATCTCACTCTGCCTTTCAGACAAGCCTAGACGTGTTGGGAAATTAACCTCTTACGGATCAGTTCTGAACCAAGGACTGGATGGGAGCTGGCGGATGAATCCTTCATCCCCTGCGAGCCCTTTTCCTGGAATAACTCAGTGCATTTCCTACACTGTCCTCTAGAGGTCCTCAGTGCACTGCCCCACCGCAGATTAAGTAAGGTTCACACTTAAAATAGTCCCAGCACTAGGCTCTTTATCTCAATCCGCTTCTGGTGGCCCATCTAAGACACCTGCTTGAAGAGAGCCTAGCCATAATTCAGTAAACATGTCCCCTCTCCTTTCCTTCCCTTTCCTTCCCTTCTACCAGAGAATTCAGTTGGAGTGATATCATGGGGTCCACATACCAAGCAATTAATAGAATTCATCTGAACCCATCACCTCCAGCCCTGCTCCAAAAATCCCCACGCTCATGGGTCAAAGCCCCTGGACACTTTTCCTGGAGGACTCATCAGAGATGCACCTGGTGAGGGCCTTAACTGGCATCAAACAGCCCAGTGGAACACCTACTGGCACAGTCTACCAGACTAGTGCCATAACAGTGCCTGGGAAGCCAATGCTAATTGTCATTAGTGAACAAGCCATGGGATTGCTCAGTAACACCCGGGGGCTCATTAAAAGTTGACACACAATTCCTGTATACATTTCATTTGTGCAAATGAAGGAGTCCCTCAGGATCAGCCACAGAGCTGCAGGCAGACGAGGTTTGATCCATAGCTCGGGGCTAAAGTGAAGACAAAAACACAGGCTCACTCCACTCCGGAGGAGTGGTCCCCAGATAGCATCCCCCGTAGCCTGAAGTCCAAACTTAGATGTTTAATTAGCAGCAAGAGACATAGGTAGGAATTAGAAGTGGCTATTTCGGCCGGACTCAGTGGCTCACACCTGTAATCCCAACACTTTCGGAGGCTATGGTGGGTGGCACCTGAGGTCAGGAGTTCGAGACCAGCCTGGCCAACATAGTGAAACCCCATCTCTACCAAAAATACAGAAATTAGCCTGGTATGGTGGCAGGTGCCGGTAATCCCAGCTACTCGGGAGGCTGAGATAGGATAATCACTTGAACCTGGGAGGTGGAGGCTGCAGTGAGCCAAGACTGTGCCACTACATGCCAGCCTGGGCAAGAAAGAACAAGACTCTGAAAAAAAAAAAAAAAAAAGTGGCCCTTTCTTCCCCCAAGACACAAGAGTCCCAGAGCTCCATAGAGCTAAATGCTACAGAAAGCACCATGGCATCTTGGCCATCAGAAGCAAAGCGTGGAAAACACTTGGTGCCAAGCATGGCCCCTGTGAACTTTCCATGCCGCCGGAGTCGATGGAGGGGAAAGTCTCCAGAGCTCTGAGAGGGGCCGGGGCTTCTACTTCTACTGTAACGTGAACTGCAGTGTGTCGCATAAGTTACTTAATGGACATATCCCTTGCTCCTTCCACTAGACTGGAAGACCTGAGAAGGTAGGACGACTCCAGACTCACTCATCATTGTGTCCCACACCACCAAGCCTCTAATCAGTGCTCAGTAAATACTTATGAGAAAACAAGCAAATGACTCTCTCTTTCCAGCGCTATGGAGAGTCTGTGAGTTGCAAAATCCTTCTGAAATGTGAATGGCTATTCCCGAGTTTATTTGAAATTCATTTTCCATGTGTGATTGATCTCATTTGAACTCACTGTTCTGTGTACATCATAGACAGCATCACTCACGTGGATGAGTGTAATCTTGGGACTGTTGGGATTATGGGGGAAGAGCCTTTGAAATCAGACCCCTGACTGTCTTTTCAGGCTCTGTGAGTCACTCCTCCACTCCTTGCTGCCAAATTCCTCCTCCTCTCCTCCTCCTTCTCCTTCTTTCTCCTTCTCCTTCCTCTTACTCCTCCTCCTCCTTCTTCTTCTCCTTCTCCTTCTCTTTCTCCTTCTCCTTCTCCTTCTGCTTCTGCTGCTGACAGAGTCTAGACTCTGTCACCCAGGCTGGAGTTCAGTGGCATGATCTCAGCCCACTGCAACCTCCACCTCCTGGGTTCAAGCAACTCTCCTGCCTCACCATCCCAAGTAGCTGGGACTGTAAGCATGTGCCATCACTCCCAGCTAATTTTTTATATTTTTGGTAGAGATGGAGTTTCACCATGTTGGCCAGGCTGGTCTTGAACTCTTGAGCTCAAGTAATCCACCCGCCTCAGCCTCCCAAAGTGCTGGGATTACAGGTGTGAGCCACCGTGCCCGGCCCATATTGGCTTTCTTTTTTTCCTTGGATGTGCAATCATCTTCCCACCTCAGGGCCTTTGTGTATGCTCTTCCCTCTGCCTGGTGCACCCTTTCCTTTCCCTCTGTTCCTGGAGCAGAATGTCTTGGCTGAAATGCCACCTCCTCCATGAAGCCCCAACAGCCTGTCCTGTTTTATGAGAATGATATTGTTCAGCCCCCATAGTCATTGGCGTGTCTTCCTCACACTCTCATGCACTTTTCTAAAACTCAGCGAATAAATCATCCTCTGCCTTCTTCCTCCACTGTGAAATCCACAAGAGCAGGCATCATGTCTGCCCTGACCACGGCAGTCACCCCAGCTCCTGGCTCAGTGATGGGCTCAGATGTTCTGGACGGATCTGTTAAATGTATGGTAGCTGGGCTGAACTTCCTCTGAGCTGGAGATAAGTTACTCATGCACAGTCTTTATGTACTGAGGCTGGTCATTTTTATCATCTTAAGCAGCTAGGGTGGTTGTTTTATCTTCTTATCAAGCAGCAGATCAAACATGAAGTTTCCTGCCTCTACTGTCAAGCAGTTGTTTATCTCAGAAAGAGGAGACTTCCTGAGCAAGATGATTTTACTTTTTAATTGAAAAATATATATATTTTTGCAAAGATGGGGTCTCACCACGTGCCTAGGCTGGTCTCTGGACTCAAGCGATCTTCTGATCTTGGCCTCCCAAAGTGCTAGGATTACGAGTGTGAACCACTGTGCCTGGACTTTTTATAACTAAAAAAAAAATTTAGAGGCCAGGCGTGGTGGCTCATGCCTCTAATCCCAGCACTTCGGGAGGCCAAGGTGGGCAGATCACCTGAGGTCAGGAATTTGAGACCAGCCTGGCCAACATCATGAAACCCCGTCTCTACTAAAAATACAAAAAAATTAGCTAGGCATGTTGGTGTGTGCCTGTAATCCCAGCTACTCGGAGGCTGAGGTAGGAGAATCGTTTGAACTCAGGAGGCAGAGGTTGCAGTGAGCCAAGATCGTGCCATTGCACTCCAGCCTGGGCAACAAGAGCTAAACTCTGCCTCAAAAAAATAAATAAAAATAAAAAAATTTAGAAACAAGCTCTCAGTCCATTCCCAGCCTGGACTGCGATGGCACAATCACAGCTCACTCAGCACAGCCTTCACTTTCCAGGCTCAAGTGATCCTCCTGCCTCAGCCTCCCAAGTAGCTGGGACCACAGGCAGATATTTCACCTTCGTGGTTAGCTGTATTCCTAGGTATTTTAGTTTTTGTGTGTCTATTGTGAATGAGATGGTGTTCTTGATTTGGCGCTCAGCTTGGACATTGTTGGTTTTGGTTTATAGAAATCCTACTGGTTTTTTGCACATTGGTTTTTATTCTGAAACTTTACTGAAGTTGTTGATCAACTTGAGGAGCTTTTGGGCAGAGATGATGGAGTTTTCTAAGTAGAAAATCATATCATCTGCAAACAGAGATAGTTTGACTTTCTCTCTTCCTATTTGGATGTCTTTTACTTCTTTCTCTTGCCTGATTGCTCTGGCTAGGACTTTTAGTACTCTGTCGGCTATGTCGAATAGTGATAAGAGTGGGTATCCTTGCCTTATTCTGCTTCTCAAAGGGAATATTTCCAGCTTTCGCTCCTTCAGTATGATGTTGGCTGTGGACTGACCATAGATGTCTCTTATTATTTTCAGGTGTGTTCCTTTAATGCCTTACTTGTTGAGGGTTTTAACATAATTTCTTCACTTTCTTGCCAACACTTGTTATCTTTCATCTCTTTGATGTTGATCAAAGCACACACAATTTCAGTTAGGCAGGAGGACCAAGAGATCTACCGTACATCAAAGTGACTATGGTTATAACAATCTATTGTATATTTGAAAATTATTGAGAGTAGATTTTAAGCGTTCTCACCACAAAAAGAAAAGGTGAGTGTGTGAGATAATGTGTATATTAACTGGCTTGTTGGAACCATTCCACTGTGCATACATATATCCAAATATTGTGTTGTACAGCATAAATATATACAAATAAATAACTGTATTTTTTATTTCTCAATAAAACACATTTATTTCATGTATCTGATCCTGAACACATGAAATCTGGCAGATACTTTTTTAGGCTGACATATTCAATAAATGGCACTGGGTTAACTGGCTAGCCACATGGATATTTTATTCATTCATTCATTCACTCATTCATTCATTTAGAGATAACCTCGCTCTGTCACCCAGGCTGGAGTGCAGTGGCGCGATCTTGGCTCACTGCAACGCCAGCCTCCCAGGTTCAAGCAGTTCTTGTGCCTCAGTCTCCCAAGTAGCTGGGAGGCATGCACCACCACACCTGTCTAAGTTTTGCATTTTTAGTAGAGATGGGGTTTCATCATGTTGGCCAGGCTGGTCTTGGCCTCTCAAAGTGTTAGGATTACAGGCCTGAGTCACTGCACCTGGCCTCAGAGAAGCATTTAAAATGGAACGGCAATCACATCTCACTCCCCCATTGAGCTATGTAGTTACTTCTTGAACTCGTTTGCTATATGGGCTCTACATTAACAGAAGTTGCCATATACTGGACACCAAAATGTTACCCTGTTGTTCAGCAATATATAGCCAATCACTAATCAAGGTTCTTTCTGAGAACCAATGAGAATTCTTGACAAACAACTTTTGTAATCACCACCTCTGATTCTTCCCTTTATCTTAAAAACGACCTTCTCCTTTGCTCTCTGGAACACTTCCTAAGGCAACCTGAAGGTGTTTATCAGGCATCATTCCTTAACTCTAGCCCAAATAGACTCTCTATATTAATTTTGCCTCAGCTTCTTCTTTTACGTGGACATGCATATGAAGAAAATCTGGCTAGGTGCAGTGGCTCATGCCTGTAATCCTAGCACTTTGGGAGGAGAGGCGGGAAGATCCTTGAGCTTAAGAGTTCAAGACCAGCCTGGGCAACATGGCGAAACCCCGACTCTACAAAAACAACACAAAAATTAGCCGGCTGTGGTGGTGCACACCTACGGTCCCAGCTACTTGGAGGACTGAGGTGGGAGGATCATTTGAGCTTGGGAGGTCGAGGCTGCAGCCAGCCAAGATCCCACCACTACACTGCAGCCTGGATGACAGAGTGAGACCCTGAAAAGGAAAGAAGGAAAGAAAGAAAGATAGAAAAAGAAAGAAAGAGAAAGGAAGAAAGGGAGGGAGAGAAAGAAGGAAGGAAGGAAAGAAAGAGAGAGAGAGATCAGACTTAGAAACTTTAGAGATGCAGACTGGAGAAAGTGTCAGAGATGTTTGAACCAGAGCAACTCCATCTTGAACAGGGGCTGGCTAAAATGGTAAAATAAAGCTGAGATCTACCGGGCTGTATTCCCAGGAGGTTAGGTGTTCTTAGTCACAGGATGTCAGCACAAAGTACAGGTCACAAAGACCTTGCTGGTAAAAGGATGCATGAAGGAAGCCGGCCCAAACCCACTGAAACCAAGATGGTGACGAAAGTGACCTCTGGTTGGCCTCGCTGCTCATTATACACTAATTATAATGCATTAG
The DNA here is from genome assembly GCA_004027835.1 of Alouatta palliata. Taxonomy (NCBI): domain Eukaryota; kingdom Metazoa; phylum Chordata; class Mammalia; order Primates; family Atelidae; genus Alouatta; species Alouatta palliata. Next base: position 32,623 of record PVKV010017525.1, read on the forward strand.
CATGCTAAAAGACACTCCCACCAGTGCCATGACAGTTTATAAATGCCATGGCAAGGTCAGAAAGTTACCTTATATGGTCTAAAAAGGGGAGGAACCCTTATTCCAGGAATCACCCATCCATTTCCTTGGAAAACTCATGAATAATCCGTCTCTCGTTTAGCATATAATCAATAAATAACCATAAAAACAGCCAACTAGCAGCTCTCGAGCTGCTCTGCCTATGGAGTAACCATTCTTTTATTCCTCTACCTTTTTTTTTTGAGAGACAGTCTTGCTCTGTCACACAGACTGGAGTGCAGTGGCACTATCTCGGCTCACTGCAACTTCCACCTCCTGGATTCAAGTGATTCTCCTGCCTCAGCTTCCTAAGTAGCTGAGATTACAGGTTTGCACCACTACACCCAGCTAATTTTTTTATTTTTAGTATAGACAGAGTTTCACTATATGTTGGTCAGGCTGGTCTTGAACTCCTGAACTCAGGTGATCTGTGCACCTTGGCCTCTCAAAGTGCTGGGATTACAGGTATGAGCCACTGCACTTGGCCCTTATTCCTCTGCTTTCTTAATAAACTTGCTTTCAGCTTAGGGACTCGCCCTGAATTTTTTCTTGTGTGAGATCCAAGAACCCTCTCTTGGGGTCTGGATCGGGACCCCTTTCCTGTAACAACCCCATGTGAGAGTTTTCTGTTGGTGAAAATCAAGGCATTGAAGAGAGGAAGCATTTCCCCCACTGTGAGAATGGGGCAGGAGGACATGTTAGGCTGATGAAGTTAAATCGTTAGGTTTCCCTGCCTCGTCTCCCCTGGTCCAGGTCCACCCTGGGTCTCCACTTCAGCAGACATTAGCTGCTTCTGGGTGGAGGCAGCACTGATCTGCTCAAACTTCCCCAGCTGTATAGAAAGGTGCTCAGGGCTGTCTGGGCCTATTGGGCTTTCGACAGGTGAGGGTCAAGAGCCTGAAGCTTCACAAAGGAGAAGACAAGGCCAGGGATGAGCACAAAAGGGCCAAGGCACCACCTAGAACTGTTTTTTTTTTTTTTGGAAGGGGTGGTTGGGATTCCCAACTCACTTCTGTGCTAAAGGAATGGTACCAGAATACACCCGACAGATTGAAAGGTATAAGAAAGAGGTGACGGAAATGAGTGCAACATTTGTTCCTCAACAGTTCTGCTGAGGTCTCCCCCTGAGAGCAGCCTTTGCCACAGAGAGCGGCATGCATTTACTGAGCAGTTACTACGTGAAGGCACCATGCTACAGGCTGGGACATGATGATGACCAAGACAGATCCAGTCATGAGCAGGGGAGAGGACAAGTTGACAGGCACTTGTGCATACAGAGGGTCCACTGATGGGGAAAGTATGGAGGCACTTGTATTAGATACAATGAGTTCTAAATTTCTCTTCAAAGAATCAGTATGTCAGTATGTTGAGTTATTTGTCCTCCATTTTAAAGTTTAACTCCCTTGTAATTCCAGTAAACAACCTTTTCTGCTGGTTCTAATCAGTAGCTCACATCTGTTCCCCAGCCCTGGGCTCTGTCCTGACTCATCCTTGGTCACCTGCTTCAGTCACCTCCTTCAATCACCTGCTTTGACCTAGGTCACCCCTGGCTACCTGCTCTGACGCTCCCATAACCATACTTCCTGTCAAACCACCCACCCTGCCACTCCAGCTCAGACCCCTGCTCTCTTTAAAATAGCCAATTGGGGTTAGTCTAGACTGTGTGGTCTAACCCTAGCCAATAAGGGAATGACAGCAGTAGGGGTGACCTCCATCAGGAATAAGTACCCCTTGTCTTCCCTTGTCTAAGTGTGCACTCACCATTGTTCCATCTGTGAGCCACACCCTTCTATAGAAGTAAACTGCCTTGCTGAGAAGATTTATCTTTGAGTGCTATTTCTTTTGCAGCATCGAAATTTTACTTATAACAGTCAAGAGCCTGAAGCTTTACAAAGGAGAAGGCAAGGCCAGGGATGAGCACACAATGGCCAAGGCACCACCTAGGACTACTTTTTTGTGGGGGTGGTTGGGGAGAGGAGTAGGAGGTAAGAAGAGGGAGGTAATGGGGGGCTGGATTGTCTAGAGCCTCATGGATCATTATGACAACTTGGTTTTTACTATGAATGAGACAAGAGCCACAAGGGGGTTTTGAGCAGAGATGGGATGAGATGTGACCTGTTACAAGACTCCTCTGGCTGCTGTATGGGAAGCAGACTTACAGGGTAAGGGCAGAAGCAGAACACCAGGGAGGAGGCCATTGCACCAAGCCAGGGGAAAGGCAATGGGGATCTGAAGCAGGGGAGCACTCTCTAGGAGGTACAGTGTGAGATGCACAATTTGTAGTTGCTGCCACCTCCTCCAAGCTGTTAGATAAAGTGAACTCCAAGCTTCTTTCAAAGAATTAGCATGTCAGTATGTTCAGCTCTCTTATTCTTTAATTTTCCATGTTAAAGTTTAACTTCCTGGTTCTCTTCTCCCCCTTGCCTCTAGTTTCAGTAAACAACTTTCCCACCAGTTCTAATCAGTAGTTCACATCTGTTCCCCTGGTCACTTGCTTTGACCTGAGTCACCCCGGTCACCTGCTCTGACCTGTACTGTAACCATTCTTCCTGCCAAACTACCCACCCTGCCACTCTGGCTCGCACTCCTGCTCTCTTTAAAACAGCCAATCAGAATTAGCTTAGACTGTGAGGTCTAACCCTAGCCAATAGGGGAATGGCATAGCAGTAGGGGCTACCTGCATTGAGAATAAGAACCCATTCCTGTCCCTTGTCCACATGTGCACTCACCATTGCTCCATCTATGAGATGCACTCCTCTATAGAAGCAAATTGCCTTGCTGAGGAAATTTATATTCTAGTGCTGCTGCTTTAGCGGCACCGAAAATTTACATAAAACACGGCCCATCAGGAAGGTGAGTTCCATCATATCCCAGTCCTCCTTCACATAGCAGTGTCCAAAGGCAGGATATGACAGGGGAAGCATGGCCAGTCCAGAGCATCTAGGCACAGCCCCAATTCCTCATATGAATGGAGAAGTCAAGAATCCAGAAAATGTGGCATCATTTGTAGGACTGGCTATGCCCAAGAGACCTCATTCCCTTGTCTTTTGGAGGAGAAAGTCTTGTGTGGATCTGTCATTTTGGGGACTTCATTTTGGGCTTCTTGTCCATTTGAGGGCTGGATACGGGTCTTGGGTAAATGTCTCAGCCTCTCTGTGCCTTAGTTCCCTCATTTGTGATATCAGGATTATAAAACCCCACCCCATGGTTGGGCACATTGGTTCATACCTATAATCCCAGTGCTTTGGGAGGTGGAGGCAGGAGGATCACTTGAGGCCAAGAGTTTCAGACCAGCCTGGGCAATAAGCAAGACCTTGCCCCTACAAAATTAAAAAATTAGCCAGATGTGGTGACTCACACCTATAGTACAAGCCTGGACTTGGGAGGCTCCCTTGAGATGAAGAGGTCGAGACTGCAGTGAGCTGTGATTGTGCCATTGCATTTCTGCCTGGGTTAACAAAGGGAGTCTTTATTGTCATAAGAACAGAGAGACTTCTAGGTGGTCATCCTGGGACTGGGAGAGACATGAGAAGGACATCTCTTGCATGGGTGGCCATTGCATGGTTTTCACCTTTGTATGTAGCATTTCAATCACATAAGAAGAAACAGGCTAGGCACAATGGCTAACACCTGTAATCCCAGCACTTTAGGAGGTCAAGGGGGGAGGACTGCTTGAGCCCATGAGCTCAAGACTAGCCTGGGCAACAAAGTGAGACCCTGTCTTTACAGAAAAATTAAAAATTAGCCCAGGTGTGGCAGCACGCATCTTTAGTCGCAGCTACTCAGGAGGCTGAGGCAGAAGGATTATTTGAGCCTGGCAGGTGAAGGCTGCAGTAAGCCATAATCACACCACTGCACTCCAGCCTGGGCAACAGAGTTAGACCCCGTCTCAAAAATAAATAAAAATAAATACATGTGTAAGTTTTGGTTTTAAAAAATTATTTTAGGCTGGGTGTGATGGCTCATATCTGTAATCCCAACGTTTGGGAGGCCGAGGTGGGTGGATCACCTGAGGTTGGGAGTTCATGAGCAGCCTGACTGCCATGGAGAAACCTCGTCTCTACTAAAAAGACAAAATTAGCTGGATGTGGTGGCGCATGTCTGTAATCCCAGCTACTCGGGAGGCTGAGGCAGGAGAATCGCTTGAACCTGGGAGGTGGAGATTGTGGTGAGCTGAGATTGTACCACTGCACTCCAGCCTGGGCAACAAGAGCAAAATTCGGTCTCAAAAAAGATTTTTTTTAAAAGGACATTTAATTGGGCAAATGACCCAGTTGGGGAAGAATGATGGTGACGGGGCGTATCAAGACATGGCCTCTTCATCCCCTGTGACCAATGGCAGGGCTGCTCTCTTGTCAATTTCAACAGCCAGGGGCCCAAACCCCAAATCTGAGGAACACCAGTCTTTGCTCAAGCCCTCGAGAAGCTCAGGGAATTGACTCACCCCTGGCAGGCAGGGAGGGAGGACAAGTGAGGACAAAGATTCCCGGAGGCTGTCTCCTCTCTGGAAGGTTCCCCGGGGTCCCAGCATCCCTACAGCAGAGACAGAGACAATAGGACCACAGTGAGGGGAGGCGGTGGGCAGGGAGTCAGGGAGGGATAAATAGTCGCATACGGGCTCCGTCAAGCCCCCGGCTCAGCTGGTGTGGCTCCTTGCTGCAGCCCACACCTGGCCAACTCCCACCTGTGGGGAAACTCCAAACTAGAGCCTCCTGCTGGGGTGAAGCAGAAGCAGATGCCTGGAGCCCCAGGTGAGTCACCTCCCCTCTCATCCACCTGACCAGGTGAGACCTGGGAACCAGTACCTGCCAGGGACTCGGAGAAACCACCTGTTGATATGACTCCTTTAGCAATGTGAGTCTAAGGGGCAGCGGGTGACAGGCAGAGGCCACTCTCCACCTCTCTGTCAGTGGGCTGTTTGCTTAGCAGGGCTTACCTTCTTTAGAGCTCCTGCTGCCTCATGAGGTAGGTCCCTTGGACAGGCGAGGTAACAGGTGCAGAGAGAAGAGAACTAATGCTCAATGTGACCCAGGGTGACTGTCTGATTCTTTCTCTCTTCCTTTCTTCCCTTCTTTCTTCCTTCCTTCCTTTTTCTTTCTTTTCTTTCCTTTTCCTTCCTTCCTCTTTCCTTTCATTCTTTCCTTTCTTTTCCTTCCTTCCTTCTCTCCTCTTTCCTTCTCTTTTCCTTCCTTCTTCTCTCTCTCTTTCCTTCTTTCTCTCTTTTCCTTCCTTTCTTTTCTTTCTCTTTCCTTCTTTCTCTCCTTCCTTCCCTCCTCTCCCTCTCTCTCTCTCTCTCTTTCTCTTTTTTGACAGAGTCTCACTCTGTAGCCCAGGCTGGAGTGCAGTGGCTTGATCTTGGTTCACCACAACCTCTGCCTCCCAGGTTCAAACAATTCTGCCTCAGCCTACCAAGTAACTGGAATTACAGGTGCATGCCACCATGCCCAGCTAAATGTTTGTATGTTAGTAGAGACAGGGTTTAACCATGTTGCCCAGGCTGGTCTCAAACTCCTGAGCTCAGGCAATCCACCTGCCTCGGCCTCCCAAAGTGCTAGGATTACAGGCGCGAGCCACTGTGCCCCGCCGACCGTCTGATTTTTAACCTCTCTTCTCGGTCTGTCCAGGCAAGACGTCTATGGGAAAAGGGTTGAGAAGAGGAGAGAAAAGAGAGAAAGAGGATTCAGGGTTCAGAGGCTGCAGCCACCACCCCAGGATGTGAAGAATCAGGGAGGGCCGGGTGTGTTGGCTCACGCCTGCAATCCCAGCACTTTGGGAGGCCAAGATGGGAGGATCACTTGAGTCCAGGAGTTTGAGGCCAGCCTGGGCAACATAGTGAGACTCTGTCTTTACAAAAAAATACAAAAATTAGCCAGGCATGGTGGCAGGCGCCTGTAGTCTTAGCTACTCAGGAGGCTGAGGTGGGAGGATTGCTTGAGCCCAGGAAGTCAAGGCTGCAATGAGCTGTGCTTGTGACTTGCATTCCAGCCTTGGTGACCCTGTCTCAAAAAAAAAGGAGGGGGGATCAGGGAGGCATCAGTGAGAACAGGCGGTGAGAGAATGGTTAGGAGCTGGGGATGAGAAGACGGAGAGAAAAGAGAGGCAAGTGGAGGCTTAGGTGGAAGAGAGGGGAGGCCAGACAGCTTCGCTAAGAAGAGAGAGCCAGGATGGGTGAGAGGTGAGGCCAGACGGGGTCTAGAGGTGAGGCCAGACGGGGTCTCAGAGGCAAGACAGGCCTGGCCGCGGAGTGACTGTCACGCAGGAGACATGTGACCGTGTATAAGGGCATCACTGACTGTCATGACTGGGGAATGCTGCTGGTGTCTGGTGGGTGGAGACCAGGAAAGCTGCTCAGTCTCCTGCAGGACGCAGGACGCCCTCCCCCACCCTCCCAGAGAGAACGACCCGCCCCCAACGTCCCCAGTGCGGAAGGCGGGAAACCCTGCGCTAGAGTTGTCGTGGGCAGGACTTGTCCACAGCCATGCTTAGCCCCGGGGTCTCTGGGTGGAGAGCTGGCCCCGCGTGTGCTCCTGTCAGGCTAGACAGTGGGCGTGCGCTCCCTCTCGCTCTCTCTCTTTCTCCCTACCTCTTTCCTCTCTCCCCACTGCCCTCTCCTCTCTCTCCACTTCTCTCTCTCCCCACCTCTCTCTCTGCACGCTGTCTCTCTCCCCACTTCTCTGTCTCTCTCTCTCTCTCTCTGTGTCTCTCTCCCCCACCACCTCTCTCTGTGTGTTTCTCTCTCCCCATCTCTCTCTTTCTCTTCCCACCTTTCTCTCACTCTCTGTTTTACCTAGAGAGGAACCTACTGGGTGTTCTGCTGGTGAATCAGTGCCTGGAAGCTCTACATCTTCCTCTCTGCTATCCTAGTCCCACACCCACCATGGGTTTGGTTTTACTTTTTAAAAATAAAATTAATAGACTTTATTTTAAGAGCAGTTTTAGATTTACAGAACATTGAGCAGATACAGACTGCGGAGAATTCCCATATGCCCTCTCCCCGCTGCACACAATTTCCCCTATCATCAACTGGGGTTTTATCATAAATCTGTTACAACTGATAAACCAGTGTTGACACACTGCCGTTGATTGAAATCCACAGTTACACTGGAGTTCACTCTTGGGGATGTACAAATGCACAATGTCCTGTGTCCACCGTGACAGAATCGCGCAACGTAGTAGACCCTCTGTGGTCCACCCATTCATCCTGCCCTCTCACCCACTGGTCCCTGGAAGCCACTGATCTTTTGCTGTTTCCAGAGTTTTGATTTTTCTAGAATGACCAGACGACCCTTTTAGCTACATTCTACACCCCGTCATTCCAGAGGGTGTTACATGCAGCCCTCAGCCACCTTCTGCAGGCCTGATCGGCTCCTGTCCTCTAAGGTTCCTTCCTTCCTTCTTTCACTCCTTCCATCCTCCCTTTCTTTCTTTTCCTTTCTTCCTTTTTACTTCCTTCCTTCCCTTCCTCCCTCCCTCTCTCCCTCCTTCCTTTCCTTTCTTTCCTCCTTTTTACTTCCTTCCCTTCCTCCTTCCCCCCTCCTTCCTTCCCTTCTTCTTTCCTCCCTCCCTCCCTTCCTCTTTTTCTTTGCTTTCTTTTCGTCTTCTTTTTTTGTTTGTTTGTTTAAGTACTGTTCTTATTCTGGAGGGTATTGTTATATTCGAGGCGAGATTAAGGGACCAACACCAAGACAAAAGTATGCCAAATAGCAGGGTTTATTAAGCCGGCGATCGTGGAGGACTCGCGTCTCTCCAACCCGTGGCCCCGAATGGAGGGTGTTAAGACCTTTTATACCCATAAGAATCACTTTGGGAGTCAGGGTGAGAGGCGGGGGTGGGGGTGAAGGGACACAGACATTTGGGGGTTTTCGTAAATCATCTCCCAGACAGAGAGGAGGGAGCAGGGCTCCGGACATTCCAAGGGCTTGAGGACATCTTGCCACCTCGATTGTCACCTAAGTGGCTTACAGAAGTCAAGAGAAGCGTTAGTTTGCACATCTTCTGGGGCTGTAGCAGAAATAACAGATCTTAGTTATTTATTACAGGGCACAGGGGCCAGAAATAACAGATCTTAGTTATTTATTACAGGGCACAGGGGCCAGGACGGAATCAGATTGGGCCAATATTCTAGTCACAAAGGCTGACAACTCTGGCAGTTACTGATAAGAAAGGTAGACGGCTTTACATAGAGCAAACTAGCAGTTTTATGTACAGAAGCCAAAGGCCAGCAGTTGTTGTGAGGAGAGTGGGGCAGCCATTACAACTTATTTTAAAAGATAGCTTTGTCTTTTATAAAACGGTGTTGTTCAGGTTCTAACTCTAGGCCAGCTATAGCACAGGTATCACTTCACCGTTTGGTGTCAAACGCTCTGATGAATTTAAGGCGCCAGTAGCTGTCCACTTGAACAGCACGCTCCATCTGGCACGCCAAGGCGACCGTCATCTCCCAGTTCTTTCTCCCCAAATTGAAAACACAAATACACACACGTCCCTACTTATTTCCTAAAATTCAAGCGCACACACACACACGCACACGCACACACCCCTACTTATTTCCTAGAATTCAAGCTCGCACCAAAGAGAGCCCCAAGGATAGAAAGCCCGGTGGAGGTCACCAAGCAACCCCTCCGGATCCCCCGAAAGGGGATGGGGTCAAAACTCTCACATCTCATTCCGCCCCACTCCGTGGTCGTCCCTTCCCAAGTCTCGCGAGACTTCAAGCAGCTCAGCCTCGGCGCGCAGCACGACACTGAAAGTCCGGGCCGGGAGGGGAGGGGAAAGGGGGGAGCGTGCCAACGGCGTGGCCGCCATCTTGTTTGTGACGCCGCTTCGCGCGCGCTCGGTTCTCCACGACGCACGCTTTCCCCTGCCCTCTGCCATGCCTGGGCCTCTGCACTGCCCGACTCCGCAGGAGTTCCTGCTCTTCCTGGACTCCCCAGCGAAGGCGTGTGAGTGTGCGGGAGCTTCCGTGCGAGGGAGGGTGGGAGGGGAGCGGCGGCCCTTCCCGCCTCCGCCGGAGACGTCACTTCCTGGCGCTCCGCTGCTGGGGCTCCGTCCGGCCTGCTCGCCGCCATGTTGTGTTCTCGCCAGCCCCGACGCTGTCGCCCCCGCCGCCGTGCTCGTGGGGTCCGTGCGCCTGCTTGCTTTCTTTATCTTTCCATTTCTTTATTTTTCTCCTTTTTCTCCTCCCTTCCTTCCATTTTTCTTTCTTTCCTCCCTCCCTCCTCTCTCTCCCTTTCTTTTCCTTCCTTCCTTCCCTCCCTCTCTCCCTCCCTCCTCTCTCTCTCTCTCTCTCTCACTCACTCACTCGCTGTGGATTTCTGTGATCTCAATTGATAGGAACAAGAGTGTGTAGATGGTCAGTCATGGTGAAGCAGCATCTCCTTAACCCAGGAGTGGCCTTTGAAACTCGTTAATAGCCACCAGCAACTGATGAGTATAACAAGAGGTTAGGACAGGACGGGCTTCGCGGTCATTCAGACCTAAGCTCAGATCCTGGGCCCCCACTTCAGACTCAAGGCACCTAAGGGAAGTGATGTGTCGTGGGTTTCAATTTCCCTGTGTGCCAAATAGGGATCAGAGCAGATGACTTCTAATGTGGGGGTAAAGATTCAATCAGAATAGCGCGAGCGATGCTGAGCGCAGTGTCTGGTCCGGAGGACACATCCAGTAAAGAGTAGCTGTTCTCAGCATTGTTGACTACACGGCATTGGTGCTGTAGACACCACCAGTCCCTGGGTTCAAAGACTCCCAATCAGGTTCCAGGGGTAGACACAGCTCCAGCGTGACATGTCACGACAAATACCAGGACAAAGTCATGAGCAAAGAGTTTTAAAGTTACTTGGAGGCGCAGAGTGGGAATTGAACCAATGCCTGCTGTTACCATTGACTGGGAGTCATTATTTGAAAGCACCCAGGAATGGGTGACTAAATATGCCTTGGGAAGAAATGTCCAGGAGGGCTGCACGGAGGAGGTGACATCTAAGCTGAGTCTTAACAATAGACAGGGGTTTGCCATGTGAAGAAGTGGAGGATCCCAGCAGAGGGAGGGTGCCAAGGAGTTGCGGTTGTACTCTGTGGATTCTGGATTCTCGCTGGGGATGACTTTGAGCCCCATGGGGACATGGGTGTTTTCTGGAGACATTTTTTGGCTGTCATGACTGAGCAGGAGCTGCTGGCATTCAGTTGACAAAGACCAGGGATGCTAATAAACATTTTATGAGACAGAGAACAGCTCCCCACAGAAAGAATGAGCTGGCCCTGAGTGTCAGCAGTCCCAAAGTTGAGAAACCCTGCCTTCGACACTGGGGAACCACAGGGGGTTTGTGAGCACCGCCCCAGGGCACCAGTCTCGCCCATTTGGCCTCTTCTTGGAGGTTCTTGTTTCTAAATCATTTACTTCTCTCAGATCTCAGAGTGGCGGGACATGGTGGTGCCATGGGGGCCACTGTTCTGGGGAACTTCGGGTAAGTAATGACCCAGAAGCAGGAAAAGGATGCGAGTGATTCCAGGGAGAGAGACTAAGAAACTCTGGAGACTGACGATGTCTGGAGAAGGCAGCCTCCACTCACCAAAGCAGCTGGTTCTCCATCTCTCATTAAAAACCTGCCAGGGCTGCATTGCAGGCCCAAGCCCACTTCAGAGGATGTGAATGTACCTTTCTTTTATCTATCTATCTATCTATCTATCTATCTATCTATCTATCTATCTATCTTTTGTTGTTATTTCTTTTGAACTTCCCTTTCTAAAATGTTTTTTTCAATTGTGATAACAACCTGAAATTTACCATTGCTCTTGTCATGCAGGCTGGAGTGCAGTGGTAAGATCTTGGCTCACCAAAACCTCTGCCTTCGGGATCCTGGTTCAAGCAGTTCTGCCTCAGCCCTCGGAGTAGCTGAGATTACAAGCACATGCCACCATGCTCAGCTACTTTTTGTATTTTTAGCGGAGATTGGGTTTCATCAGGTTGGCCAGGCTGCTCTTGAACTCCTGACCTTGTGATCCACCCACCTTGGCTTCCCAAAATCTGGGATTACAGGTGTGAGCCAACAAGCCTGGCTTGCTTTCTTCCTTCCCTTCCTCCTTCCCTTCCTTCCCTTCTTCCTTCCTTTCCTCCTTCCCTTCCTTCCCTCCCTCCCTCCCTCCCTTCCCTCCCTTCCTCCATCCTCTTCTCTTTTTTTCTTTTCCTTTCCTTCCCTTTCTTTCTTTCTGTCTCTTTCTTTCTTCCTCTCTCTCTCTCCCTCTCTCTCTCTCTTTCTCTCTTTCTTTCTAGAAAGCCCACTGTATTTGCCTTTTATTACTGGATTTCCACGTAACTCAGCGGCATTAAGTACATTTACAATGTTGCGCTAACACCACCTTTGCCTAGTTTCAGTCAAAGGTAATAATTTTTTATTACCCCAAATGGAAACACTGTATCTATTAGCAGTCACTCCCCATTCTCCGCTCTCCCCAACCCCTGGGAACCACTGATGGGTTCCAGATGCTACAAGCATTTTCACTGCAGCATTGTTTGCGAACGCCAGCAGGTGGGGCACAGCCCTCATGTCCATGAACAGATGATCCACATTCATAGAATGGAAAATCGTTCAGCTATAAGCAGGAATAAAGCTCACATATATGCTGTGGTATTTCAGTGCTGTTACAATTGCATGCCACCGTGCAAACCTTAAAACATTATGTTCAGTGAAAGAAATGAGACATAAAAAGGACCCATCTCGTATGATTCTATTTAGGTAAAATGTTCAGAACGAGCAAATCCATAGAAGTAGAAACAAAGCAGAGTGGTAGTTGATTTATTTTTTAAATAAACTTTACATTGCCTGTTTTTGTTTTTGTTTTTGTTTTTTTTGGAGTCAGAGTCTCGCTCTATCACCCAGGCTGGAGTGCAATGGTGCAGTCTCGGCTCACTGCAGCCTCTGCCTCCCGGGTTCAAGTGGTTCTCCTGCCCTTAACCTCCAGAATAGCTGAGACTACAGGCGTGTGCCACCACGCCCGGCTAATTTTTGTATTTTTAGTAGAGATGAGGTTTCACCATATTGGCCAGGCTGATCTCAAACTCCTGACCTCATGATCCACCCCCCTTGGCCTCCCAAAGTGCTGGGAATACAAGCGTGAGCCACCACACCCGGCCATTGCCTAAATTTTCAAGAAAGAGATTAACCAAGCATGCTGATGCCTGCCTGTAGTTCCAGCTATTTGGTGGGCTGAGGAGAGAGGATCGCTTGAGCCCAGGAGTTGAAGGCTGCAGTGAGCTATGATAATTGTGCCACTGCCCTCCAGCCTGAGTGACAGAGCCAGCTCTGTCTCTTGAAAAAATAAAAATTAAATATATTTAAGTGGTTTATAAAGACACATGGAAATCTCATGAAATTAAAGTTACTTACTGAGCAAAGACCATGTATAGTTATTTACTGTATTAATTATATGTAGCATCTGTTGCAGGCTAGGTCACCTAAGAAAAGCTCATTGACTTCCCACAGCAACCCTTTGAGACAGGGAGGGGGAAACGGTGGTATGCAGAGATAAAGAAATCTGCCCAAGTTTACAGAATATTGGCCAGGTGTAGTAGCTCACTTCTGTAATCCCAGCACTTTGGGACGCTCAGGCAGGATGATGACTTGACGTGAGGAGTTCCAGACCAGCCTGGGCAACATAGCAAGATGCCATCTCTATAAAAATATATATATATATCTGCTGGGTGAGGTGTTGTGTGCCTGTAGTCATAGCGACTTGGGAGGCTGGGGCAGTAGGATTGCTTGATTTCAGGAGTTGGAGGTTGCAGTGAGCTATGATTGCACCATTGGACTGTAGCCTGGGCAACAGAGTGAGGCTCTGTCTCTACAAAAATAAATAAGTCAGGTGTGGTGGCTCATGCCTATAATCCCAGCACTTTGGGAGGCCAAGGTGGGTAGATCACCTGAGGTCAGGTGTTTGAGACTGGCCAGACCAACATGGAGAAACCCCGTTTCTACTAAAAATACAAAATTAACGAGGCATGGAGGCCCATGTCTGTAATCCCAGCTACTCGGGAGGCTGAGGCAGGAGAATCACTTGAACCCAGGAGGTAGAGGTTGTGGTGAGCCGAGATCGCCCCATTGCACTCCAGCCTGGGCAACAAGAGTGAAACTCTGTCTCTAAATAAATAAAATAAAATAAAATAATTACACAACGGTCAGAGGAGGAATTTGAACTGAGATCTGCTGATTCCTACACCTCTCTTTCTGTCTGATGGCTACATTTCTTTGCCTCAGGACATAGAGGCATACTTCGTGGGAGCTGCAAAACAATCAGAGCATGATTTCTGGCTGTTTTCTTAGTGTCACACCGTCTCCTGTCTCTGCTTTCCTACATGGATAACCCCAGAGAAGTCATTCGTTGAAATTTAGAGGCGCACTCTGCTCCAAGGTGTTGTAGCCATGGGTGGAAACATCTCGTGATACCTGGAAGAAGGAAGAACACGATTTATCATAAGGGAGTAAGAGGATAGAGAAGGAATGAAGGGAAGTTCCAGTAAAGAAATATTTTTTTCTTCTTTTTTGAGAGACAGGGTCTGGCTCTGTCACCCAGGCTGGAGGGCAGTGGTGCCATCATAGCTTGCTGCAGCCTCGAATTCCTGGCCTCAAGCCACCCTCCTGCCTAGCCTCCAAAGTGCAAGCCATCCTCCCTCCTCAGCCTCCAAAGTTCTGGGATTAAAGGTGTGAACCACCACAGCAACCTGGAGCATTTTCGTTTAGGGGGCAACATAGAGGAAGAGTGGAGGGTATTTTTTGTTAATTGTACTTTAGGTTCTGGGGTACATGTGCAGATCATGCAGGATTGTTGCATAGGTACATGGGAAGGTGGTTTGCTGCCTCCATCGCCCCGTCACCTGTATCTGGCATTTATCCCCATGTTATCCCTCCCCAACCTCCCCACCCCCTGCTGTCCCTCCCCTAGCCCCACCCCCCAACAGACCCCAGTGTGTGATGCTCCCCTCCCTGTGTCCATGTGTTCTCATTGTTCAGTACCTGCCTATGAGTGAGAACATGCGGTGTTTGATTTTCTGTTCTTGTGTCAGTTTGCTGAGAATGATGGTTTCCAGATTCATCCATGTCCCTATGAAGGACACAAACTCATCGTTTTTTTTTTTTATGGCTACATAGTATTCCATGGTGTATATGTGCCACATTTTCTTTGTCCGGTCTATCATAGTTTTTAGAGCCAGCCCAGGTATGGGTTCAAGTCTCAGATCTACCATTTCAACAGCTTCCGCCTGCAAGCTGTGCACTTCAATATTCTCACTGAGTATCCTCAAGGTCCTTCAAAAGGGGGTTGAAAAAATAGTACCATTTTCACTAGGTTGATGAGAGTATTAAATTATAGGAGGCACAGAGTGGGAATGGAACCAAAGCCAGCTTTACCATTTACCAAGAGTAGCCCCTTGGGCGAATCCAGGTATGGTGAAGGCTGAGAACCTTTCTTCATCCAGTAACTGACATCCCCCTGTCACATCTCACCCCAGGCACAGACTCCATGCCAGGAGCCAATCACTCCACAGTGACCCAATTCATCCTCATTGGCTTCTCCGCCTTCCCCCACCTGCAGCGGATCCTCTTCCTGCTGCTCCTGCTGATGTACCTGTTCACGCTGCTGGGCAACCTGCTCATCATGGCCACCGTCTGGAGTGAGCGTGGCCTCCACACGCCCATGTACCTCCTCCTGTGCGCCCTCTCGGTCTCCGAGATCCTCTACACCGTGGCCATAATCCCACGCATGC
>PVKV010017526.1:0-47469 GCA_004027835.1 Alouatta palliata
AAAAAAAAAAAAAAAAAAGAAATAAGTCAGAGATTGCCCTATGCCATTTTTGCTAAGATATTATGGATAGTTAAAGGAAAAGAATCAGTAGGTAATGTTAGAATATTTGCACCATATTTGTAGTTGGCTAGTTATAGGCATATTTAACTGTTCCAAATGTTATAGTGGTCATTCTATACTGTAGATTCAGTTCTTTTCAATAGGATTTTTTTCACTTATAAAATTTTTAGTGGGAAAAAAATCACTTCAAATATTATGGAAGAGAACATTAGTTTTCTCCCAGTATATCTTCCCTTCTTCTACAATAACAGAACTCCAGTTTTTATCTTGGTACAATGTTAAAATGGTTACATAGATTAACGTTGAAATTTTCATTTATTCTGACTGCCAGGTGTAGTCACATGACTAAATTCTGGGCAATGAGATGTAAGAGAAAATGATATGTTCAACTTCTGAGTCCTGGATAAAGAAGGTTGGGTCCTATTTTCTCCCACCTGCTGCCTGGAATATGGATGAGGTGTGAGCCATAGTAACCTACTTAGATTAGACCAGACCCCTAGTGATAGCCAAGCAATGAGGTAGAAGGGATCTGGGACTTTGGCTCTGTGAAGACAGTATAACAGTCCTGCACTGCTTAAATCTGAGCTTCTAATACCCAAATTCCTTACTTGAGAGAGAAATAAGCTTTGATCATAGGCATCATTATTTTGGGTTTCTTTTAGAGCAACTGAATCCAAACTCATATTCAACCAAAATAGGTATTCAATCATTAAACAAATTGATATTTTAATCCTGTCATATATCAGTCAGTAAACAAAACATGCCAGGTCCCTGCTCTTAACAGAGTGAAGGGCTTCAGAAAATAAATAAAACAATATATAAGATAATCTCATAATTATAAATGCTATAAACAAAATATAGTAATTAGAGAGTGAGCCACTGGGTATGTAAGGAGAGTACTTCCAATGAGTTGATTATAGGCATCCTCTTTAAGGAGTTTACAATTAGGAAATCAGAATGATAAGAAGTTAAATATCTAAAGATATGAAAGAAGAGAGTTCTAGCAGAGAGGCTCGCTTTTGCCAAAGCCCCAGGCCATGAGTGTGCTTAGAGAGTTGAGAAAATTATAAATAAAAGGAAGTGTAGATGTGTCAGGGTCATAGATCATATAGGATTTTGTAATCAGGATGAGAAGTTTTTTGCATTTTGTGTAATCGCTGAGGGCAACTATTAAAAAGCTTTAAACAGGGCAGTGATATGCTGTGATATTTAATTTTTCCAAAAGACATTCTACTTTTGAAGCAGGATATATGTCTGACAAAACTACTGCTGGTTGTTCACCAAAACATGTTTTATTTTCCTCCTGACCAGAGAGAAAGGCTATGTTGTTGAGTCTGCCTTGCAATTAGGTAGGATTGACTTCTGGCCAATAAAATGAGGGTGGAAATGAGGTGGGTCATTTTAGGACCTGAACCCTACAACTTCTCATGTGAATGTGCTGCATTTGGAAGACTTAGGTGATGGTGGTGTCACTGCTTGAAAGAACCCGGTTCCTGAGTGACTGTGTGGAGCACAGCCTCCCTGTTAGAAACAATCCTTTACTTTGTAAAGCTGAAAGTTTGAGTATTGATTGTTTAAGCAGTCAGCCTAAGCTAACTAACACAGACAGCTAGTGTGGTAGCTGAACAAGAAATGCCTTGGATCAAAGGTAGCACAGGATATCCATGAGGAGATTGGATTTGGGATATAATTTGAAAGTGGGTCCAATACAACTTACTGAGGATAGGATGGAGTTAGCAAAGGCAGAAACTATATATGTATACATGATGATGATTTAGGATTTTTACCTGAAAGTGTGTGGCTTGTGATTTCATTAACTGCGGGGTGGGGGTTTGGATGGGGAAACCTGGGAATTAGCAAGTGTATGCAGAGTGAGGGGAATTAAGCATTGTATTCTGAATTGGATACATTTTGAGATATTTAATTTCCATCAAATGAAAATGTTGATGTGTGAATCTGTATCCCAGAAGAGAAAGAAGCAATTGAAATTGTCATCCAATATTGGATGTGTATTCAACCAACATTTGCATTCATAATCCTGTCCACAGAATTGGTTGTTTCTCATAAGCATGCCCATCACTTACCAATGTCTACTGCTCTGCTCCACAACACTTATGAAGATCCACCCATACAATTATATTAGAGAAGAATATCAGAAAGGCATAAGTCTGGACAAACAAGTACACACAGTGTAAAGAATTAGCTCATGGATAGACATATAGGTTTAAAAAAGGTAAAATTTCATTCCTAAGAGAATGATGGCTGCCACCCAAGTGTTAAAGAGAAGGATAAGATAAGGAAATTGGGAACCTCCTGAGAACAGCTAAATAGATTCTGCCGATTACTGCTGAGATTACATGAGGAAGGAAGAAAAGGTGATCACTGAAGTCTAATTCCATTTACCACACTGTCAGCTTAGGTCGCTGAGACAAGGACTAAAACTGTCCGCAGCAACAGCTAAACAAGGAAACATTGATTTAAAGAAAAAAAAAACAAAAAACAACAGAGCAAAACAACTGGCAAGATTTAAAGAAAATACTATTGTCACTACTCTAAATATGTAACATGATCTTTTGACCAAAAAAAAAAATTTATAGTCCCATTGCTTCAACCATTGCTTCAAGAT
Source organism: Alouatta palliata (assembly GCA_004027835.1). Classification (NCBI taxonomy): domain Eukaryota; kingdom Metazoa; phylum Chordata; class Mammalia; order Primates; family Atelidae; genus Alouatta; species Alouatta palliata. The sequence goes on from PVKV010017526.1 coordinate 2,687, forward strand.
AATTATTAACTCCCATATTTTTCTATAAATTATTCAGCATTTTTTCTTTTTAAGGGTTAATCTGATGGAAGAAAGGGCCATTTCTCTGCTTTACACTTTCGGTTAATAGTACGTTACACATTCACCCACCTATTTACTATCCACTTATATTTATTTTTTGTTAATTAAATGATCTTATCCTTGGGCTTTGTTTTTAAAAATCAACTTTTGTCTCTCTATTAAAGACTATTAATCTCCTACCCAGATATCCATTTCTCCCTCTTGCTACCCCTAGTTTTCAGCTGTGCTAAGGCCACTTGAAATCAGACACCATTTCCCACCCTCTTTTGCAGCTAGGTGTGGCCATGTGACTAAGCCCTAGACAATGCCCTATTAGTTGAAACATAGTATAGCAATCTCTGGGAAATTTCTTTAAGAGGCAGTGGCATGAGCCCTTTACCACTCCTTTTATCCCTCTGCTTAAAATATGAACACGATGACTGGATCCCCTGTTGGACCATGAAGACAAGGGCATCTTCCAGATCTGGCTGCCAAGGATCACACTGGGTTTCAGAAGACAAAGGAGTCACTATGCCAGCCTTCGACTGTTCACATCCAAACTTTGACTTGAGAGAAGAATATATTTTTATTTTGTTTAAGTTGCTATTTTGGCAGCAAAATAGGATGGCTCATGCCTAAATTCCCAGCACTTTGGGAGGCCAAGGTGGGAGGAACATTTGAGACTAGGAATTTGATACCAACTTGGGCAACATAGCAAGACACCTTGTCTACAAAAAAAAAATAATAATAAAAATAAAAAGAAATTAGTCAGGCATCGTGGTGCATGCCTGAGTCCCAGTTACGTAGGAGGCTATGGTGGGAGGATTGCTTGAGCCCAGAAGTTTGAAGCTGCAGTGAGGTATGATTGCACCATTGCACTTCAGCCTGGCCACAGAGTAAGACCGTGTCTTAAAAAAAAGTTACTGTTTTGTAGATTTCCGTTATTCATAGCTAAGCTTAATTTTAACTAATGTAGTTATTAAATTCAAATTTTTATTTTCAAGTGAACACTAGTTTTAGGAGACTCCTTAAACACAAGGTAGTTGCTGGAAGAAAACATGAAGCAAACTTATTTTTATTAAATTCCACATTTAATGTCTTGATGTCACTCTTCCCTCTAACACTTCCCTTTTATCCTGTCTTCATTCCTTTCTCTCTTCACCATCATCTTCCCATTGTGGATATGAGTGTCTGGTTTCCTTTACCAGCCCCCATGCCAGTCTAGCTGGCTCCTTTGTAGGAATTAGAAAGAGGCGGTCCTTTAAGTGGCTGCAGTTCCATCAGTTGGCAACTTGGCAAGAGGGCTGACTCTGGGGATCGGATAAAGGTATCCCTGTTTCAAGGTGGATCCAGAGCCACTCAGAGTATATGGCTTGGCAGGTGGAATCTGGGCGGGGTTTCAATCCCCCTTCATTTCTTTGGCTGGGTGCCCTTGTTCAATGAACTATGTGTGCATGTTCACAGCTGGCTTGTCATTCACCAACAGGCTCAGCTCATCTGCAACGGGACTCTGTGATACAAGGAAGCATATAATGGTCCCCTAGCTCAGAGCTCAGTCACTTGGATTCAGTATCTAGCATTATTCTTGTTACTGGTTTTCCTTGCCTAAAAATGGACTGTCTTTACATGTCTGGTTCCCAATTATCACTGAGTCCTACTGGGATCCCTTTGCTGAATGCATACATCTTTATTGCTGATACTGTTTTTGGTAGGTTCTACTGCCTGAACTCGCCTATCTGGATATTTATTTTGTTTTTTGGAGCCCTTGGTACATATATCATCTGAATTCTCAGTTTCCTCTTGAGCAGATGTCTTACTGACTGGTGCTGGACAGGAATATAGAGAGAAACTGATATCAGACAAATTATTAATAGCTGGAAAATTCATCAAATATACTGACTCTTCAGTCAGTCACTAGTTAAATGTGTTATCATGGAAATAACATTTAAAAATATTCTTCAAATTTAAAGTATAAAAGAGAAAATAAAAATACTCAACCAAAAGACTTCCCTATCTGTTTTAGGCAGTGCAGTCTCATTTTCCTTACAGGATTTGGAAGTATATTATATACTATACTTATCAGGAATTCTTGTAGTCTTACTGCTCTTTCCACCAACACAGCCAAAGCTCTCTTGGCCTTACTCAAGTTATAGCGCTAAGCACTTTTTATGTTTTGTTTATCCAGAGTCCTCACATATAAAAAGAAATTTAACTTACACAAATTGATGTTGCCTAGACCTCTGTGTTGTTTCCAACCAATGTCTTTATGGTTAAGAATAAAACTGATGTTATTACTGTTTTCCCCACTTGATATAAGCTTATGGTGTGCTTTCTCTGCCCTTCATTTGATTTCTTTTCTTGTTTCAAATGCAAAGAGCATGGACGATGTCAAGATGGTGATTTATATTTCATATTAATGATAATGGTGACTATAAAACCACTGTAAATGGTATAGGCTCCTTGTTAGGTTTTTCTCAACTTTTATTTGTTGGACATAAAAATGAATTTGAACATGTAAAAATGCTTAGTTGCAAAAATGCTTAGTTGCAAGGTTAAGGAGGTTCTCTGGAATCAGCTCAGGTGAATGATGAATGTTACCTCAGTCCTCTTGGCCTGTGCTTATTGTCCCAGCTAAGGGCAGTGATTCCTTAAAATCCTCTGCTTTCTGAGCGACACTCCACACTGCATGGCTGAGGCTAATATCACTCACAAAATATGAATGGGGAACAAAAAACTAACTCTGGATGGTCAGCACTCCCCTTGACATTTCCAGTTCCTATTGACACTGCCCTAAATATTTCTACCTGTCTGGGCTTTGCGTCTTGCCAGATAAATCCTTTATTCCCTGATTTAGTTCTACATGGAATCCACTATCTTGGTCAATGTCACCAGCTAGTTCTTGTGAGCCTCACCCTCCTCCCGAGCTGCTGTCTCTCCTGCTCTGCTGGATGTTAGATCCAACACTGTCCTGATGCTTCCCACTGTAACCGAGTCACGACTATGTAGAAAAGCTTGGTTGTCTTCTTCTCCAGGAGAAAGAAAGAGAAGGATGTCTTAACAGACTATTTCGGGCTATTATCAAAGTGAAGATTAAGATGAGTTTGAAACTCAGCGGCACAGAGGCATTCAAAATGAGCAAGTAGGTGTGGAGGTTAAGGGCAGGTAGGTAAAGACCCCAGAGTCAATCCAAGCTTGTCACTTTCTTTTGAGTATCAAGGGCTGGTTCTGTAAACTCTGTGAGTCTCAGTTATCTCATTTGTAAATTGAGGAACATAATATCTCCCTTGTAGACTTGTGAGGATTATAGGACATGAGGTATGTGACACACTTAGCACAGTGCCCCACCCATAACAGACACTCTGTAACTAGTAGCTCAAAAGAACAGATTTAATCGCTTTGGCCTTGCGTTTCTAAGGAATTTCCACTGAGACTTTGCTAAAAACCAGTTGAGAGCAGATTATAGTATGTTTTTAAGAATGCAAATACAATCCTTTGATGTAAGTTTTTTCTCTCTTTTTACTTGATTAGTTCAAGCCTCTGATCAAATCTTACTTCCCCATAAAGACCCCCTCCCCAACAACCTTATGTAAAACAGCATTTTCCATCAGTTTCTTTCCCCTTATCTTGATTTGTTTTCATCATAGCACTTACAACCAGGCATTTTATATATGTAAAAAAGAATATACCTATATAGACATTGTATACATGTATATACCTACATATATATGTGTATATATACATCTTTTATATCTATATGCTTTTATATACATGTATATACGGTGTGCATATATGTATATGCTTTTTGTTACAACTGGTAGTTTCCTCCTCCAGCATCTAGGCTTCATGAAGGAAAAGAGCTGTTTTTGGTTTACTGCTATATCCCTAGTACTGAGAAAAATGTCTGGGACAAAGAAGACATTCATGAGTATTTGTTGATACTCCTATTTTGTGTTTATGAATATGTGGCATTTGTTATGGTGACTATTTGTAGCCACCTATACAGAGAGTTACACATCTCACTGGCAGGGTATTTTCCTAGTATTCTTAGTTTAATTAACCATAAAAGTTCTTATCTTTTAGAGAAGAGTGGACCAACTCATGCCATCAAAGCAAAGAGTCCCAAGAGGACCTGACTGACAGGTTTCTTTATGACTTGCTGCAATCCTAAAAGAAGCACAGAAACATCACAATTCCTTAATTTTTTGCCTATCTCATCTCACACATGACCTGTGATGACAACCACAAAGGTGGGACTCCACAGGGGTCTGTGACTTTCTCTGTTGGCTTGCTTTTAGTTGTTCTTTGCTTCCCAATGAATTTGCATGGCCCTTTCTTCCCTTCTGGTCAGATGTAGTATTCTGCTTATGCTGCTTCAGTCTCAGGGCAATTTATCAGGGCTCGTTTCCTACTTGCTTCCAGTCACGTATGCCTCCTTTATCTTATCATTCTTCAACTAAGCACAGAACAGGTTCTGGATTGATTATTGGAGCTTCTCGCATTAATGAGCAATTTGTTGTGCAAAGGCTGAGGCTGGGGTTGGCAGGTGGGGCTTCCAGGAGTCTCGAAAATTAGACTCTTGTTCATTTTCCTCTTTCTGTCAAGCCCAATAAGCACAAAATACAACTGCATTCAAAGGTGCTGTAGCTCAACTCATCTGAGTTATCAAAGGGCATGTGAAGAACATCCTCAACTCAACATTGCAAATGCAATTGTGCAGAATCTTGACAGGGTGTTGGAGTGAAAGTCTCTCCTGGAGATGTGGAGCAAAGGTGAGTGCTCTAGGTTGACAGTGGCCAATGACTAGATGTCTCCCTTGACACTTTTATACATATATATTTTCTTCAAAGAGCTTAATGGTGTATAATACATTATTCTAATGGGATATGACTGCTTCAGTAAAAAGATGCTACTTGTTTGATAGAACTAGGATACTATTTTTTATTTCTTTTCTTTTTTTCCCTTTTGAGCTGGAGTCTCATTCTGTCTCCTGGAGTGCAGTGGCGTGATCTCGATTCACTGCAATCTCCACTTCTTGGGTTCAAGTCATTCTCCTGCCTCAGCCTCCTGAGTAGCTGGGATTAAGGACGCGCCACCACACTTGGCTAATTTTTGTATTTCTAGTAGAGATGGGGATTCACTATGTTGGTCAGGCTGGTCTTGAACTTCTGACCTTGTGATCCGCCCGCCTAAGCCTCCTAAAGTGCTGGGATTACAGGCGTGAGCCACTGTGCCCGGCCTACTTTTTTATTTCTTAACTGTAATATGTCTGACTCTCTGTAACTTAAAACACCATAGAATGAAAAACAGTAGGTGATGCATAAAATACTTTATGCATTGCTACTCAGAGTATGGTCCCTGGATAAGCAGCATCAACTTAACCTGGGATTGTATTAGAAATGCAGAGTCTCAGGCCCCATCCGAGATCTATTGATTCAGTATCTGTATTGTAATTTGTGTTCACTTGATTCATATGCACATTATAGACTTGGAAAAACTGGCTTCAGAGCTAATATTTTGAGATTCTATTATTATATTTCATAGGCAAAATAATATACTATTGAAAATGCAAACAAATAGCCTGTAGTAGAAAGAACATAGATCTGAATTTGAGTTTCTGCTACATTACTAACAATCTTTGGGCAAATAAGCTCAGTTTTCTGATCTGTAATGTGAAGGAAGTAACGTCTGCCTTCAGCGTAGATGTGAGGAATAAAGGTTATACTGTATATGTAAAGTATTAGCACAATAATGTCTGACACTAAAACCTGATAACTATTAACATTTTCTTATTGAAATCTATATGTTCATTTAGTGGGAGGCCAGTAGTATTGTCTGATGAGTTCTCTTTAGACTGCCTACCCTTTTCCTCCTAGGGAAGAGGCTGTACCCACTCAACTTCTCATGGGACTGGGGATCCCCCAAGTTCTCCGGGTATTAGAAGTCATCATTTCTCAGGACTACCAAAAAGAACCGGCACCTGAACGCAGCTACTTGGTCCCTGAACTGGATATGCTTATGTGCCCTCTATCCCCTACCTCAAACTTGCTCTATTAAAAAGAGAGATCTACAAGAAGGCAAAATCTCCATGGGGCTGTGTCTCTTGTTGCTTGCCATGTATATAGGGAAAATGCGAGTGGTAGTGGGGATAAACATGTTGTCTCATGTCAAGTAGTTTCTCTGTGGCCTTTCTGCAAGATGCTGAAATAACAGGACACTCATTTCCTGCTGATCCTCTTGTCCATGAGTTGCAGCTTGCTCTCAGGGATGAAACTAATATTTGCTAGAGCTCTTTGCCAAACAATATTATGAAGAATGAGACAAAACAACCACCTTTTAATCTAAGTGATACAAGATGTGATATGGAATCAGAACTGGGTCCCAAGTTAAAAAGGAGAGGGAGAAAGAACATTCTACTAAAACTTAGGACTCGAGGTCCAATTCTCTCTCTAATTCCATATATACAATTATCTGGGTCTTCTCTTCCAGGACATTTTATCAATCTGGGCATTGTATTTTCTATTTTTAAATATGAGAGTACTGGATTAAATTATTTTCTCACTTTTTAGAAGTCCATGGTTTACTTATATTTTCATTAATTTTTTTTTATAGGGACAGGGTTTTGCCATGTTGCCCAGGGAGGGCATGTAAAATCTGTCTTAGAAACAGTATAAAATGAAAAAAATTGGCTAAGCAAGTAAAATATCCACATGGAAAAGATAATTTACATACCAAAATGAAAATGTTATTTGAACTAAAGATTTAAGCTCAGAAGATTTAGCAGAAGTAAAAAGTTCTACTTAAATAGATTAAATAGGTCATGGAATATCAAGAGCCTACTTGCACCCACATGGCCAGTTATCATTTTGTAACCTTTACATTTATATTTAATATAAATCATAACAGGGTAGGGTTTCGGATAAGCTCACAGGGATGCCTCTGTAGAAACTCACTGCAATTCTTCCTTCCTGAAACTTGCGGGCATTTTAGGATGCTGCCTATTTTGAAGAGAACATAACTTTAGTCCTTTCATCTTGCAGTAGGTAAAAAAGTTGTTTACTCTGACAAATCACCACTACATTTCAGTTTGTGACACCGCAGTGCCATATATGTCTAAGATGTGAAATTGTGATTTTCCAGAGACGAACTCCAGGCTGCTATAAAGGGTTTGAATCATTGCCTGAGAAGTGGGCTCTTACATGCTCTGGTGCTGTTTCACCGGAGATTTGTGGCTATTTGCTGAGTGTGCAACGACCATGTGCCAACACAAGCCATCCTGACCATCCTGCTTACCGCCAGATACTATTTGCGGTTGAATATGGCCCTCTTTCTGGCCCTTTTCACTTTTCACTTCAGCATGGTGGGAGCATTCTAGCCCTTCACAATGGGTAAATCAGAGACAGAAGCAGTAATACCTGCTTTTTGTTCTACAGCTTCTCAGACTCGCTTTTGACATGACAAAATGCGTAGAGTCTGAAGTAAGAAACTTGTCCTGCAGTCTTACTCTCAAGCTTGTTTTGACTAGTTCTATTGATCTCCATGCCCTGTGGTTAAACCTGGGTCAGCAGCCTTAAAACAACTGCTAGAAAAATAGTATAATTTTTCTAAAGTGGATGGAAAAGACAGGAAAGAGAAGGAGAGGGAGGAGAAGCAGCACACTGGGGTAAGCACAAAGTGCTTTGAAAGGGTCAAAAAGGTGGATATTTTACAGACATATAACAATGTCTTACACCTTAGCATGCAGCTACATTCAATAATTCTAAAGACCCATTCTAAATATATTAAGGTAATTGGATGAAAATTTTGCTTTGTACATAGATGTTCAGGATCTGATAAAAAGTCTCTAAAACAAACGCGGATTTTTAAAATATAATTTCCCCAAATAAAGTTCTTCTGAGACTCCACAACATCAATTCTTGTAGCAAAACCTTAGCTATCTGTGTCAACAAGATCAGCACATTTTCCCAGGGATCCATGACACACATTAAAGAAAATAGTTTTAGGAGATTCTCTTTCCAAAATACTTAAAAAAAATTCATGAGAAATATGTATGCTTAGAAGGTACACAGAGTTCTACCAAAATGCATGTTCCAAGTGATAGTTCTGCACCAGCTTGGAATTTGAGTGAGTTAGCAATTTCACATTACATAGGCGGCATCCAGGAAATATGTCTCCTTTCATGTTATACATGTTGGTATTATGAAGCAGTTATACATATGTACTCATGAAATACATATGTGTGTGTGTGTGTATATATATATATATATATATTTTTTTTTTTTCTTTTTTGTTTTTTGAGATGTAGTTTCACTCTGTCACCCAGGCTGGAATGCAATGATGTGATCTTGGCTCTCTGCAACCTCTGCCTCCTGGGTTCAAGTGGTTCTCCTGCCTCAGCCTCCCAAGTAGCTGGGATTACAGGGATGTGCCTCCATACCTGGCTAATTTTTGTATTTTTAATAGAGACGGGTTTTCACCATGTTGGCCAGGCTGGTCTTGAACTCCTGACCTTAGATGATCTGCCTGCCTTGGCCTCCCAAAGTGCTGGGATTACAGATATGAGCCACTGCACCCAGCCTGAAGTGTATAGCATACTCTTGATCTTCCTTTTAGCTATTTGTATGGGAATGTGGGGTAAGGTAGCTCCATACCTTGTTTGCCATAAGAAAACCCCACAGATTTATGTCTGAATATAGATTTCTATATTATTTTTTATCCCAATTGTTTAAAAATGGTTAAATATTCAGAGTCCTAGAGTAGCAATTACTTGGGTAACTCCAGACAAGCACTATTCTGGTTTGCATCATTCAGAGAATTCAGGCAAATGCAAATGCAATTTGACCTGTTTTCTTTTCCTTAGGTTCAATGACGCCCGTCTTCCTTTTTCTCTTAAATGGATCATGTCTTTGAAGATAACTAGTAATATTATTTATTTGTCATCTGTGATGGGCTGAACATTCCTCTCAAAACTGTAAATTCTTTGAGGAAAGGAACTCTGTCTTTTATCTATCTTTGAGTCCCCTAGAGAGCTGGACAGAATTTCTCAATAAATCTAATAATAGGGATATTTTTATAATACTCCTATTCAGCCATAAAATACTCTTTGTGAGAACATTCTTTTTTCTCATAAACTTACATGCAGTGGGTAGATATGAAATATAGATGTCACAATGATCTATTTCCTGTTATTAGAGAAAGGGAGTTTGGTTTCAAAAAAATCATAAACATGATAAATATGTAAGATTAAAAAGTATTCATTATCTACAATGTGGGAAGCTGACACAGGGAGCAAAAGGTTACGTGTGATGGGGAAGGAGTATAAGCTACTTTTTAGCTATGGGCAAGGCAGGATCTTGTTCTGAGGTGTGCTGGGGGTGGGTAGGGGGGATGACAAATCAATAGAATAGGCTCTTTCATTCTTTGTAATTTTTGAAGCATAGTTATTCCTCAGTTGCAAGCAGCTAGACTGAATTCCTGGGAGAGCATCTTGCCTCTACATGCTTCCAGTTATTAGATTGTGACCACCAAGCCATCCATCTTTGTCATCCATAAATTGTCAATCAGATTTTCCTTGGTGGGTGGCCTTCCAGTGTGTCTTTCCTGATGTAAGATTTCTGCATACCATTCTTCCAAGTTCTCTACCTCTCTGCAGTTACCTAGAAAAATATACCTTTTAAGATGTGTAGATGTGTTACAGAGATTTCATCAGGGAAATTGAATTGAGGCTGAGATAACACTCTGGTATGGATTGATTTTAGTTCAAATTAAATTGGTCTGTTAGTCTATACATTCGATGTTACCAGGTCATTCATAGTGTGCATATTTGGATAAGATATGGGGGAAAGAGTTAGGTATCATAACTTCAATCAAGGAGAAGGAGGAAAGCCAAAGGGGCCAGAAACAAGATGCTGGGATAAAGAGGAATGAGGCAAACCCAAGAGCTCTTTGAACATCTGATTATTTCACTCTGCAGGCTACTGAAAATGGTGGCATCCTTACTTCACGTGAAGAGCATTTTTTTTTTATGCAGTTTTGCTCTTGTTGCCCAGGCTGGAGTGCAATGGCATGATCTCGGCTCACTGCAACCTCTGCCTCCTGCCTCAGCCTCCCGAATAGCTGGGATGAGAGGTGTGCACCACCACGCCCAACTAATTGTATTTTTAGTAGAGACGGGGTTTCACCATGTTGGCCAGGCTGTTCTCAAACTCCTGACCTCAGCTGATCCACCTGCCTTGGCCTCCCAAAGTGCTGGGATTACATGCATGAGCCACCACCATGCCCGGTGAGGATTGTGTTTTATTTGATGCTGACTTTATGTAAGACAGCATCCTTCCAGGATGGTTCATTAATTCACCCACAAGATTCCTGAATGAGGAGCCTGGCAGCATCTTGCTTAGTACTCCCTATTCACCATGAACAGGAGGGAGCAGTAGCCAGGTCTAAAATGATCACGTTTCAGGCTAGTCCTTGTTCTTGGTCATTAAGTGGCTCTTTGGTTTTATCATGACACATGCAAATATCATGAGAGTCCAATCAGAGTTACATATATGTACTTGGCACTTTTTTGGACAAGTTTTCCCCTTTTTGGTAAAAGAAGTATTTCTAGATGGACAAACACAGCATTGTGAATGCACAGCAAAAGCCAAGTGTTTCTAATGGCAGCTGAAAAGCTAAGAATTAAATGCCTGAATAAAGGAGCACATTTGTAGTGGTAATTTCAGATAGAGAAAAACAGGTAATTGTATAATCATTGCTGTTTGACTGAGAAGCAATGAAATGATTCCTTCACTTGCTGTTAAAATGCTATGTACTTTTAAAAGATAATCTCCAAGTGTGAATATGCTTAAAAACAAATATGAAGAAGCAAGTTTCCATTTTTATTTAGGCTGTATGCTCTTTGAATAAACATATAGATTATTCCTTTGGCCTGAGGCCGATAAGGGTATTATTAGCATAATAATGGCACACAATAGCAGGGGTAATGATAATGCTCATCTCTTAGGGGCCAGGAAATTTTCCTAGACAGTGTGTCATATATCCTCCCAAAGCTCCTGTAGGAGAGATAAACAAGAACCGAATTATAGTCATTTTAGTGGTGAGAAAATTGGATTCAAAGGTGAAGTGACCCAAGGCCTAAAGGGCTTCCCTGAGACACACTAGACACTATAGAAATCCATATAATAGTATGAAACCCAAGAGTGGGCCTCACGTTGTATGCACCATAGGGACTACTTCTGCCTAACCTTCTGACGTTATTCAGTACACAGAAATTTTCTCTTTCTAGAAACATGCCTGCTTAGCTTCCATTACTCTTTCTTTGTTTTCCCTGGTCTCCATTGCAGAATCCCCAGGGTGTGGTGGTTAAGAACATCAAGTCTGTAGCCAGCTGATTTCCACCTTCACTACCCAGGAGACTGCATGTAAGTAATCTATCCTCACTTGGTCCTCATATCTGAAAGTGGATTATAACAGTAGTGACCTCAGGGATTGCTGGGAGGATTTAGCATTGTGCCATGTAAGGCATTTAAAAAGTGAGTTCAGAGGAGGTTGACTCAAGGTCAGTCAAAGGAAAGAATATTTGTCAAGGGCAAAGATGGGGGCTAGAGGTGGAACAAAAATTAGGTTTGGAGTTTCTACCAGTGGCTGGAATAAAGGGATAAACACAATAGGTTATGAGAATGAGACTAATGGCATTCATATGATAAGGGGCACAACATTTTCTTTGTTTTTGACATGTGAGAGAAATTTCCTAAAAGGTACATGGTATGATTCACTAAACTATGCTCAGAGCAATATTTTTCAGTGAGTCCAATGGTGAGTTTTACCAGGCTACTTCTTAGAATGGCCTGCAATACAATAGGTGGCTCAATGCCAAAGCAAAGCTGCAGAAAGGCACAGTTTTGAAGGGCAGGCCACATATTCTGGAGCAAGCACAAGGCTAGCTCTGTGTGGTACAGTGCTAAGGTCAAGAGCACAGGCTGCAGACAGCAGGCCTGAGCTGGGAGCCCAACGTTGCCATTTCCTGGCTATGCGCCATTGGACAAATTACTTCATTTCACTGGCTCTATCTATAAAGGGAGGGTAATAAAGTCATTCACCTCACAGTTTTATTATGAGGCCAAATTAGTTGGTATATGTGAAGCTTGGAGTAGTACACTGGCACTAAGTTTTTGGTATTATTAATCAAAGGAAGAGAACACAGAATATCTAGAAGAAAGACTAAACATAGTGTGGGCCACACATGCAATAAACAATATTTCTTGCTGCTGCACTTGTGATCACAGTCAGGAAGTAAGAGTTCAAGGTTACACTTTCTGGCAAGTTCCTCGCCTACAGGAATTTGATATAGCTGATTAGAGGAGAAACCATATTCTCTGATAATCAACCCAGTGGAAGGCTAGGTTGACATCTGAAATGAAAATTCAGGAACCCAACTGAACAAATGGTGAATGGGAGGACATTTCCATACTGTGAGATCCGCAGGTGCTTTCAATAGCTTCAGATGCATTTTTTAAGAGCAAGCATGAAAACAATTAATAGTCATTACTAGATATTCTTCTAGATTCTCTTGTGAGAGAATTCAAAGTTTTTTCAAGGAAGAGTTCTAAATTCACTAAGATACACGTAGCTCTTCAAGGGCCCACATTTTGTGCACTGGAGAGAGCTTGGCTGAAACAATTTCAGTCTAAAGAAATTTCAAAGTGACTATACATATTTATCCATCCTGACAAAAATTTCAATAAGAAATCAAGAACATTTTAAGTGCTGCAAATTCCTAATGAATCCTGCAAGATGAACTGGATTCAAACATACTTCTCAAAAACTGAGTTTTGACCTGATAGGTAGGGTAGTAAGATACAAGTCAATTAAGTATTTGAAAATCATAGATTTAGCATAAGATTAGTTAATATAAGTCTATTCTTTTGAAAATCATGAGCACCAGTTATTCATTGAGGCCAGTCTTCATTTATGATAGAAAAATGCTTTATCTATAATTATAAGAATAGTGACAGTTTCTTTCTTCTCTGTTTTAAACAATAACTGCATTTACCTGATTATATTATTTTTAAACTGCTAGCCATTTATTTTGATTTCTGTGAATTATAAAACAAATTACTTATTCATAAAAGTATCAAATTCTTGTGTTTCATTTGATTATTACACTTAAACACTTCAGGTGTTATCTTTATACATTCTTGGTAGAATAGCAGGGTCATCTGTTCACAGTTTAAAAACATTATTGTATATATAATGTACGTGTATATCCATATCACCAAATGCCTCATAAAACTATTCCATTGAACTCTAATGAGACAGCCAGGTGGGAGGGGGTCCCCAGAGAAACTCCAACCAGCCTGCCCACTAAGGTGGAGCCTCAGGAAGTTTGCAGCAGGGAGCAGCCTGGTCCCTCCTCTTTGTGTATGGAACCTGGAATTCAAGCTGCGGGCAGGAAGCGCTCTAGCAGGGAGGGACTCTGGCCTTGAGAGAGTCCCTGTTTCTCCTTTTTCTTCCTTTTCACCCAATAAAAACCCTGTCTTACTCATCATTCAAATTGTCTGCAAGCCTGAATTTTCATGGCCGTGGGACTAAGAACTCCATCTTTAGCTGAACTAAGGAAAAGTCTTGCAACACTATTACATATGAAAATTTTCTAGATATTAATCCAAGAAAAAAAAAATGAGTATAATGCTTGCTTTCCAACACATCTTACAGATCTAAATCTAGGAATGTAAACTAGTAGCATAAAAATATATATGTGTGACTTAGTTGCAAAGATATATAAAAAGCAGTTAAATTTGACCATTGTGACTTTTGGTTCACTTTTCAAGATTCTTTCTTATTAGGCATCTTCCTTAAACTCCTAAAACTGTGTGTTTTTTTTAAATAAAACATTTGTGTCTGAAATAAAGTAGCAGGTTTTCAATAAATCACTCCCTGAAATACCTTCAATTTATATATTTACTCACTTTCTCACCCGCTTTATTCTATTATCTTCATCTCTTGGTGAGAAATATTTGTGAAAATACAGATATCATTTATATATGACTATAAAACCCATGTCAATTTTGAGAAGATTTTAAATAAATTTTCAAACTTTTGGACTTTGTAAACCAATTTATATATTGGATGTGCACAGTATTACTAAATTAAGTTTTAAAATATTTTATTCCACCTGTGTCTAAAATTAAATAAGTCTATTTTCACATAACAAAATAAATACAATCGAAAAAGATCTTATGTAACTTTTTTATGGTATTGTTTTAGAGTGGAATATTATTTAATTTCCAGTAAGTTGTGTTTGTGTGATGGAGTCACAGATTAGAAACTGGATCTTTTTAAGGACTCTTGTTATAGAATTAGAATCATTCTTCTTTATTTTGTTCTCACATACTGCATACAGCCTTATACCCTATATACAATTTTGTTCTTAGGTTTAATTAATTAACCAAACTATAAGATCAATTGGGAAGTATATCATTCCTATGCTACCTCTTAATTTGTGGCTTTGAATTGTATTTATAGTTTTGTTCTTATGGTGAGTCTCAGAGGAAAAATTAATATGTTGGAGTCTTTTAAAATGAGAACATGCCATGGGGCACTTTACATTTTTCAGATGTCTGCAAGAATTCAAGAGAAGTAACACCACCTGGCTCATCCTGTGCTTTCTGTCAGCTCTCCTTTAGATCACCACCAACGCTGACTTAATATTCTTTTCCTCAGATAACAAACAGCATCAAGGGAAGCCTCAAACACTAAGAAAGCATTTTGGAGGGAATTCATCAGTACCAAATGCACATACATATCCTCATTTTCTTGTTATCGCTTTAAACACATTCATTTATATCTGGTATGCATTTAATCATTCTTTCAATTTCTTTTATATATTCATTTATTCAGTCAATACATAGATTACTGATTAGCTGCCAGACATCGTTTTAGATGCTGGTATATGGCAACAGAAACTAGGAAGCATTCTTGCTCTCATAGATATATTCTGATTGGTGAGACAATGAATACGTATATACAAAGCATGCAATTTTAGGTGATGACAAGTAGTATGGAGAAGAATAACACTAATGAGGCAGATAAGGAGGGTAGAGAGTGCCGATGGTAGTAGATAGAGTGGGAGGACTTGATTTTATTACATAAGGTGATAGGGTGACATTTAAGCAGAGGAGAGAAGGTCCGAGATACAACTGGCCTTGTAGGCCATGCAAAGTAGTTGAGGTCTTGTCCTGAGTCAGAGGGAAAGCTTGTGAATCTTTGGAAACACAGAAGTGACGTGGTTTGATTTACATATAATTATGCATCATTCAGGGTGAAGTGGAGAGAGCACTATGGGAAATAAGAGGGGGCAAAACAGGAGGCTCTTGCAGTGAAAGAAGATGGTGGCTTGGACTAGGGCAGTGTTGGTGGAAGTGATGAGAATTATAAGATTCTAGAGACATATCTTGAACTTATATCCAATATGATTTGATACATATAGGATGACTCTTTGTCCTGGTTTACATTGGATGCCCTGTGGATCATTAAGAAGAGTGCTTTCTTTTACTCTCAAAAGTGTTTTAGTTTAGATGATAAATTTTATGGTCTCTTCTTTATTAAACACTTTGTATTTTCAAAAATATTTCCTCAAACATAATCTCAAAAAGCCCTGATACCATGACTCTCTCTTGATTGACGTAAAATCTGAAGCTGAGGAAGTTTTAGTGACTTGTCCAAGATCACAGGTACTAAATGGCAAATCCAAAATTTCAAGCCAGGTTTTTTGGCTTCCAATCCAATGTTCTTTTTCTTATATCCCGGTGAAGTTCTAGCTATATAACACAAACACGCAATTTATCCTTTTACTCAGAGGCTTGTTCATTTTTTAAACATCTATTGTTATGTGCCAGGTATTGTTCTAAGCAGTTGGGACACATCCATCAACCAAAGATCCCTGTAGTTTTACAGTTTACATTTTAACACACACAAAAATGGATAAGAAATGATAAATATTATAAGTAAGTAAAATATACAGTATGTTAAGCTGTGATGAGTACAATAGAAAAAAGTAGAGTAGGATAAAGAGGATTGGTCCCAAAACACTCCAGTCTTAACCTTGAGGGGGTCAAGGTAGGTTAGAAAAGGTGAATTAATTAAGCCAGAGAGCATTCTAGGCAGAGGCAACAGCTAGCGTGAAGGCTGCAGGCAATAGCAAGTCTGCTGTGTTCAAAAAATAGCAAGAAAGCCCATGTGGCAGGGGCAGAGTAAGCGATGGAGTCATAAGAAATGTCAGATTGACAATGGGGTCAGATCGACAATGGGGTCAGATCATGTAACCCCTTGCAGGCCACTGCAAGGGCTTTGGTCTTCCATCTGGGTAAAATCAGAATAACTATGAAGTTCTGAGTCAAGGAAAAGCATGCTGTGACTGGTGTTTTAAGAGAATGACTGGCCGCTTTCCAATAATCAACTGTAACAGGACAAGCATAGAGGTAAAGTAGAGAGGCTAGTTAGGAAAGTGCTGTAGTATCACCATGCAAAATGATGTTGGCCTGGACCAACAAGGTAACAGTGGAGATGGTGAGAAGGAGTGAGGATATGGCCACGTTTTGAAGATAGAATCAACATTATTTCCTTATGGACTGTGTGAAGGAAAGAGAGCTGGTAAGGATTATTCCACAGTTTTGATTATATAACTGGTCGGAGTTTGCTGCTAACTTACACAGGAAACTATGTGGGTACAGGTGGTTTGTGAGGAAGGTTTTGTTTTAGACATCCTAGGTTTGAGATGTCTGTTAGGCATCAAATGGCTATTGGGTCTATGAGCATCAGGACATACTTGAGGTTCAGGATAGAGGTTAGGGCTGGGGACGTACATTTGGAGTTGTCAGCTTGTACTTGGTATTTAATTCCAGGAGACTGGATGATACCGCTGCGGACATGAATGGATATGGAAAAGATGACCAAGAACCGAGTCTAAAGCACTTCAACTGAAAGAGGGTTGGAAGAAGAGAGGGAACTTGCAATGAGGTCTTGCAAGAAACAACTACATTGGAAAAAAAACAAGAAAGGGACTTGATAGGCAAGTAAAGAAAGTATTTCAGCTGGGCAGTGGCTCTCACTTGTAATCCCAGCACTTTGGGAGGCCAATGCGGGTGGATCACCTGAGGTCAGGAGTTTGAGATCAGTCTGACCAATGTGGTGAAACCCCATCTCTAGTAAAAATACAAAAATTAGCTGGGCATGGTGGTGGGTGCCTGTAGTCCCAACTGCTCAGGAGGCTGTGGCAGGAGAATTGTTTGAACCTGGGAGGCAGAGGTTGCAGTGAGCCGAGATCGTACCACTGCACTCCTCCCTGGGTGAGAGAGTGATACTCCGTCTTAAACAAACAAGGAAGAAAGAAAAAAAGAATAAAAGAAAGAAGGAAAGAAAGAAAGAAAGAAAAAAAGAAAGAAAAAAAGAAAGAAAGAAGAAAGAAAGAAAAGAAAGAAAAGAAAGAAAGAAAGAAAGAAAGAAAAAGAAAAGAAAGAAAAAGAAAGAAAGAAAAAATATCTCAGAGAGGAGGAACTGATCAACGGTAAGATACTGCTAATAGGTCAAGAAAGATAAGGACTGAGGATTAATCATTGAATTTACTGGTATGGAGGTCTGGAGGTCAATGGGAACTGGACATGAATTTTCTGGTGGAATGATGGGGCTCGTGATTCTGTATGTCTGACAATCTTTCAAATGATTCCGATGTTGCTGGTTTATGGAACACATCTAAGCATCAACAATCTAACAAAGAAGCAAAGGGATTAGAGAGAAGCCACAGAAGAAAGGGAGAGCCTGTGGCTGCAGATGCTAAAAAGTGGACTGTAATCCTACAGAAATCTCTTCTGAATGCTTCTGTTTTCTCAGTGAAATATAAAACAGACCATCAGCTAAAGGTGATGGGAGAGAATTGCAACATAGTACTAGGCAAGTGGGCAGTGAATGGACTGGGGATGTATAACAAAATAGTTGTATGCTTGCGTGTTTTTCTTCAACCATATTCTGCTACACAAGTACAGGTGTGGAGCAGGCAGAATTAGATTTAAGTATAATTTTAGTTTTATTTGGGGAGGTCAGAAAAATGAGAGAGGGTTAGAATATTGAGAATCTTTCCAAGAGAGTGATTATAATAATTAACAAAGAAGTTTAAGCTAGATAAGAAGAAAAGAGAGGCCACGAAGAGGGTGAGGGGCAATGAAAGCTGATAGAATCAATGTACTGGAGGTCACAGCCGAGTGGAAAGAGAGTTCAGGGTACAAGAAGGAGTGAACTGGAAAGATGCGGGTAGTGTTCAGACAGGGAACGCATGACACTGAGTTACAGGGATACAATGGGGAAGGCATAGGTTATGGCTGTAAGAGTAAGTGGCTGAGCCTGAGTTGAGGAATTTCTCTGGAGAAGAGGAGATCCAAGAACTAAGATATCAAGGAAGTGGATTATCCCTAGCAGTGGTTCCTAAACTTTCGCTGAATCAAAATCCCATGAAGAGTTATTAAAACTCAGATTACTAAACCCTACGACCAGAAATGTTAATTTAGTTGGTCTGCAGAGAGGTCTGAGGATTAGGTGGTATTGATGTCTCTGGTTGGAGACTACATTTGGAAATCATGTCCTATAGGTACATTAAATCACTAGTAATTAGGACAGGAGTAATACGGGAGAGAGGGACACTAAGCCTGGAGTAAAATTGTCAAAAACAAGGAGAGGGGGAGTGACTCCGAGGCAAGTAGTGAACAGTTTCAGTGAAGTGTTGTGGAGATCATAATGTGATTATAATGCAATGCAAACATTTTTCTTACACTTCTGCTCTATGTCAGCTATTGAAGCGTCTGAAATCAGGCTGGTTTCTGCATCTGTCCTTTAAGTACAACTTGAGCTTGGACCAGTGAGTTACGTTTGTGTATCTCTGTTTCCTCATCTGCAAAGTAGGGCTTTTCTTAGCCTAAATCCTGAGGTTGTTGGGAGATGTATGAGTTAAAAATGTTAAAGTACTTATTATAGTTTTGACACATGAGGCTCACTAATCTCACTGCAGTTGTACCTGTTATTTATTAAACAAAGAACAAAATTCTTAAAGAAAGAGTATATTCTTTGTTTAAATAAGCTCTCCTGAAACCCTCTATGTTGTGCTGAAACTGGTCTTTTACCTCTGGTTTGATGGTGAACACTATACTTTCCTTAATATTACTCGGAATTTTAAAATATGACTCCCTATAACAAAGGGAGCTTTTGTCGATTTAAACATTCATTGCTTTGAACTAGCAATGTTGCGAAGGACATTGATCTAACATGAAAGTACTATTATTGTACAGATGTAAACTATAATTATGATCATAATAGTTTTCTGTGAAGGTCTCTTATCCAGTGGTAGAAAAGGGTTTAACCACAGCTTTTTCATGATCTTTTAATCTTGGATCTTACACATGACAACAAAGAAAATAAAAAATGAAACTACAGAAGAAATAAATAGAAATAGTTCTGCTACATCTTTAATGTCATCGTAACTTCACTGGATAATGTAACCACTGTTAACTAGCCTGTACATTGAATTTAAATTAGCTAGATTATGTTTCCTGCATTATGCCTCATGCAGTGTAATTAAGAAGAGGTATTAGGGGCTGCTCACCAAAGCTTGGGCTCCATGTTACCCATATATTTCTCCCCCAGTGGATGACTTTCCTAAAAAATGATTTAGAGAGAGAGAGAGAGAGAAGCAATTTACCAGTGATTTTATTTTTCATCTCCAAAGGGAGTTCCCCAGAGTCATTCAGCTGAATATTTTTAAATTATGTACCATAAAGCATTAGCCTTTCTAGGTCATTCTACTGGATCTGAGCCTAAAATTAAAACCATAAATAGTTAAAGCCTTAACTTCCACAACCCTGTAAAAGCTTGTGAAAATAGACATTTCCCTTCACCACTTACTGTGCTTATTTATGTAAGAAACATCACTTTGAAAAATATGATTTAATAGGAAAGTCACCCGGAATATAAGGGAAGGGAAAAAACAATGTAGATGTTTCCATTTTTCTTTTCCTTCTAATTACTCACTCATTCTTAATATCAAGTCATACTATTCTAGATCTCATTTAGAGAGGGAGCAATAGGCCATCTCAAGCTAACAGTCAAATCAATATTAAAATGTGAAAGGGGGTGGTAAACCCAATATCTCCCTTAGTACCCATTCCAATGCTGATCCACAGCAGATAACTAATAAATCTTCACTTCCTGACACACAGTCTCACTTCTAGACCTTTTATTATCTGGTCTGCCTACACAGCCATCATATCAATTGTTTTGAAGCAAACCTTCCCTAGCTTCCAGCATGCCTGACCATTGGCCACTCAGCCTGCCTTCATACTCACTCTCCCTTGTTAAGGCAGGGTTTGTACACATGAGCACTACATTTTCCAGAATCCTTGCTATGTGGGTTTCTGATTAAGGTCCACCTATGAGAGAAACTTTCAAAACTTTTGGGACATTGAAGAAAAGCAGAAGACATACTTGTGTTCTTCCAGAAAAAGCACATTACATGTACCGTGGCAGAAGTGAATCTTGGAGTGTGGAGGGAGCCATGGAAGCTGCTGGTATTGCCTGCAGGTTGGCAACTCCTAACTTTCTGACAGCCTGGGGAGACTCTCTGTCCTTTATCCTCTATCCCTTCTAATGGTCTTGAAGCTCCCAGTTTCCTATATTAAATCTACCTGGAGTGAAACACCATTCTCCCTGATAGAACCTGACATAGTTAAATTAGGTGGGAGGAGATGAGTTGGGAGACAGAAGTTATCCACATGAATCCACGTGATATAGATCAGTCTATTAGGAGGCAGAGCCATAAAGTAGCAAAATTGATACCATCTAGAAAGACGCAAAACACTCAGAAGTTGAGCTGAGTGAGGGTTAAGTCAAACTCAAAAGTAATTAGCTGTTTGACTTTGAGGACGTTACTTGATTTCAGTTTGCTCATCTGTAAAATGAAGTTAATGGTAGTACCTACCTTATAGGGTTGTTATGTGGTTTAATGAATTAACGTTTGTAAAATGCATAGAATAGAGGCTCATATATGGTTACTACTAAGGTTTTTTTCTAAAGAAAAATGAATTAAAAAAATACACATCTTGACATTTCCTTAAAAGTGGTCTCTTTTTAAGGAAATCAGTATCAAGCTAGATACTGATTCTAATGCTCCAAGCATTACTAGAATGTGGACATTTTGAAGTTGTGAAGAGTATTCAAAATGAGAAATTGCTGATTTTCTAATGTGACTCTACCAGTCACATTAGAAAATGCAATGTAGATTTTGGTAGAGTCACATTAGAAAATGAGCAATTCTCATTTTGGAATATTATTTTTTTGATGCAGGAAGCACCCAAGTCCCAGTATTTCTGTCTGCATTATGCAACCTGGCCATTCACCTTGTTCATGTGCTTTAATTTTGAATGATTTAGGGCTGTTTGTACAAAATCAAACACACTCTCAAAGGATAAAGTGCTGCTACTTTCAAAGATGTTCAAAATAGCATTGCAGAGAATCCAAAGGGATTCCAACTGAGGAGTTGCAAAAACATCCTAGACAATGACACCATCACTGGCATAAGTTTATGGTCTCAGAATAACTATTTTGAAAAGGACAGAACTCTTTAGTTGATGCATTAAAGAAAAATAATTTTTCCTAGCTTATAAAAGCCCATTAGTATGTGAGGGTTGTCCTTCATAAATTCTCAGGCATTGCAGTGATAATAAAGAATAGCAAAACACAATTAAAAAAATAATAACACAAAACACCTTCAAGGACAGAAAGTGTAAGCTGCAGGATCTTTCTCTGTTGCTGTTGTTCTTGTCACAGCTGGTGAAGGTTGCCAAGGTCACCCTGTTAGGCACAGAAAGCTGGAAGTTCAAGTTTGGGAGAATTTGGTTTCAAAAAGCAGGTCTTTTCAGTGACAGAGCAAGACCCTTTCTCAAAAAGCAAACAACAACAACAGCAACAACACCAGCTCTCCTCATGCTGTAGCAACCTCATGTTTGACATTCTATGCTTTCCTTGCAGACATTGTTCAGTTTTGCAAAGTGAAGTACACTTTTTGTTCCTGGCAGATGCCACCCAGGGGAGAAAGAGGAAAAAATAATCTCTGTCTTGTTTGTTCTCTCAGGTGCAAAACTATTCCCTCTGGTTTTTAAGTGTTCAGTCATCAGTTGAGAAATCCAGCAAGAATATGTCAGGTAACCTAAAAAATATTTTTCCAGGTGTTTATATCAGAAAATATTCTGTAGCAATTCTGTAGCCTGCAACAGCAGTTTGGAACTTTCTTGTGGTGTAACCTTCTGTACGCAGTTTCATGAGAAACATGTTCTAGTTAATTAGTCTATTTCAATCCAGCTGAATGCAGATATCAGTAATTTATTAAGATGTTTCTTTAGAAAATGCCTAATTTCCTAATCCCATTCATTTGGGGGAAAATCTCAGATTAAGCACTGAGAAAAGCTTTTATTGTTTGTATGTTTGAAATTCTTATAAATGCAAATCTAAGATTAATGTTTTTGAACATGTACAATGTTGTGCATGGTTTATGTAAAGTTTGTAAAGAAAGAAAAGGGCTTTAGGTTTTTAAAATGCTTTGATGATTGTGCATAAAACTTAAAATTATTTTATATTTATGATTTTCTCATGTTTTCCTAAGAATACCCTCATTTATTTATCATTCATTAATTCAACAGGCATTTGATGAATACCTACTAGGGCCTGGCACTGTGCTATTGAAGATATGTGGTTTTTAATCTGGAGAAAATTTAAATCCAGAGAGTAAAAATTTACCTGTGTTGAGGGGAGGGAGTGAAGGGAGGAAAGTTAATGCATTAATTATCAAGTAAGAGTTAATTACAGTGCTTTAAGTTTAAACAAATTTCTTAAGATCATGTGCCTGGAAAATCAGTTTATTAGTGGTCAGCCAAATTCCCCCTGCTGCTTGCTTTTTGTAAATAAAGTTTTATTGGAACATAGCCAAACACATTTATTTATATATTGCCTATGGTTACTTTCAGCTGCAAATATTGAGCTGAGCACCTAGAAAGAGAGGCATTGTGTAATGCCCAAAATATCCACAATCTGGCACTTGAGGGAAGTTTCTTTTCCCTGGTTTAGGTTAGTATAATTGCAAATCAGGCATTTGAAGACAGTTCCATCTGGCTACAAAGGTCCTTCCATATTATTTTGTCAAAATTTCAGAATCATAGTATCCTAAAATGTTCTCTAGTAGTTTGTTATTTTATTAGTAGTAAATATTTTCTAAAAATTTCTTTAAAATATTTTTTTTGATGTTGGACTAAAAACCTCTATTTCCAGAAATGATCAATCTTCAGGAATAGATTCTGCTTTTGCACACATCATCTCAGAAAGGGAATGGCAGACTGGGTAGCAATAAATTAAATGAGAGGGCAAAAGTAGATGATTTCAAAAGAATCTTCCTATTCCAATACCTCATTGTTCTGTTTCTATAATAAAAGTGTCATGGTCTAAAATTAAATATAGTGCTGCAGCTGGAGCAAACACACTGCACAATGGTTTCTGGAAATCAATTAAAGATTGAGATGAACCTGCCTACAATTGCACAATTAAGAATTCAAGTTTTCCAAATTTTATTTTTCATAAGTAAAGATAACTGCTAAACAATAACAAATTATTCAAATACATTTCAGAAAACATCAATGAAAATAGGTTGGCAGCATTCCCAACCCATTTTTGAAACATTTATTAGATTTTAGCAGGTGAGCAAGTTATAATAAATGCCCTTAAAGAATAAAATACAAAATATTAACAGCAGAGCAGATGGCAATAATTATTTATTCAAATTATGTAGTCTAAATCACCCATTAAGACATATAGTTAAAGCTTTAACAGGTGCTTTAAACCTGAGAATGAGCTGGACATATCCACATTAAAAACTCTCCTGGAAAACCTCCATTTAAATAACAGGTACAGCACTAATGGTAGAGGAATTGAAGAAGAGGGAAGCAAATGGGAATAGCCATTATGTTCTTCTTTAGGGTGCTGTAATTACATCTCTGTTTGCAATAAAACTTGGGAGCATCTTTCTTGTCCATTCATTTGTTCAACAAGCATTTATTGAAGACCTACACTTTGCGAAACACTGAGTTAAGTGCCGGAAATATAATGGAGAATCAAGCAAACTTATTCCTCATTTTACAGTGTCTGTGGTTTAGTCAGTGAAGAGAAGCATTGAAAAATTTTAATGAAGTGTGATATGCTAATGGGTGTAAGGGAACATAGAATCCTGTAGGAAAGGATCCATTTGAAAATGTGGATAAATGTAGAGTCATGCAACCAGAGGAAATCATCAGTATAAGTAGATGCTAAGCAGGTGATAAAAATAAAATGCCAAATCTAAAGGTGACAGAATCCATTATGTCTGAAAGGCAATGACACACTATGGGTAATAGGCAAGGAAGAGTATGTTTGCCATGGAAACTGAGAAGGAAAATTTTACTATAATCATTAGGTAAAAGGTTAATTCACACTGATAATGTTAAAACATTTTAAACATCTTAAGTAAGATGAATGCCTCAAAAATTCACCTGGTTTAATCTCTCTGAAAATCCATCCCTCCCAGAACAGGGTAGAATTCAGTTATCCAATCTGAGAAGTATAATCATAACAAATATTACTGGCATGTATAACATACTCGTTTATTTTAGTGAAAAACAAAACCACACTAACACCTATGTACACCTTACCAGCCTAAGAAATACATTATAAATACCCTTTCAAAAATTCTCCCCTGCCCAGAGGTAAACTCTCTCTTAAATTTTAAATCAATCATTTTGTTCTTTAAAATGTTACCTCATTTCTAAATAATGTCTAAACAATATATTGTGTAATTTTGCTTATTTTTTCACTTTTTAATAAATGTAATCGTTCTGCTTGTTATTTTCTAAGATTCAACTTTCTTTTGTGCAAATGATTTTTTTTGGAGCTCAATTCAGGTTGAATGATGAAGCTGAGGTTGATTTACTTTCGCTGATTTTTTACTACCTTCATATAGCTCAATTTCGGAAAAGTGGACATTTATATGATATATTTTCATATCTATAAAAATTACAAATTATTAATTTAATTAGATCTCCTTTACTTCCTTTAAATTGTTATAATTTTCTTCATAAAGATCTTGTAACCCTTTGTCAGGATATTCCTAGTGACTTTATATTTTAGTTGCTATGTAAATATTATCACTTTAGCTTGTTAATGTTTTCTCAAGTGCTATTTTGTTGTTCAGTAATATATACTTTACAAATTTAATTATAAATTTTTCTCTAACCTGCAATTATTTAGAAGTACACTTTCAATTACAAACAAATGAGATTTTTCTTATTCATTTCTACCTTATTAGCATTGATGTTAAAGAATATGTTAAATGTGATACTGATTCTTTGAAATGTGTTGGATCTTGTCGTAAGGTCCAGATCATGGTCAATTTCCCACAATGTGTCATTTGTACTTAAAAATATGTGTATGTTCTCGCTCTCAGTGAATGATCCCTATTAGAGTTAATTTGTTCATTGTGTTAAAATATTCCTTATTACTGTTTTTTTCTGTGAGATTATTAAATATTGAGAGAAGTTCAAATCTTTCACTATAATAGTAAATTTTCAATTTATTTTCATATTTCTGCCAATTTTGGCTTTATATATTTTGAAGCTATGCTGTTAAGAATATATCAGAATTGTTATACCTTTCTGATAGCTTGAGCCTTTTTGTCAATGTGTAAGGATACTCTTTATCTCTTAGTAAAGGTTTTGCCTTGATGTCTGTTGTTCCCCCTGATATCAATATAGTTTTATCTGCTTTTGGTTATTATTGGCTGACATGTATTTTTCTATTAATTTACATTCATCCTTTGTCTATCATGTTTAGGATGTCTATCTTCTAAACAGAATATAATTGCATTTAAAAATGCAATCTGGGTATTTTGACTGGACTGTTTAGTGAATTTACGTTGACTGTGATTTCCAATATATTTTGATTATTATTATTTTTTTTATATATACTTTTTATTGCATTTTAGGTTTGGGGGTACATGTGAAGAACATGCAGGATTGTTACATAGGTACACACATGGCAGTGTGACTTGCTGCCTTCCTCCCTATCATCTGTATCTGTTATTTCTCCCCATGCTGTCCCTCCCCAACTCCCCACCCCCTGCTGTCCCTCCCCTTATTCCCCCGACAGACCCCAGTGTGAGATGCTCCCCTCCCTTTGTCCATGTGTTCTCATTGTTCAACACCCACCTTATTTCGATTATTTTTAATCCTCTTATTTTGTGCTTTTAATTTATATTGCTTTTTATGTTTCTTTTTTATTACCCCTTTTTTCTTTGTTTGCTACTGAGTTTTCTTTAAATATTTCCTCTCTTAGTCTTAAATTGTGTGCACAATTTCTATTCTATTTCTTTTTAGTTTTTATTTTTTCAGAGACAGGGCCTTTCTCTGTCATCTAGGGTACAGTGCAGTGCCATGATCATAGCTCATTGTAACCTTGACCTCCTGGGTTCAAGAAATCCTCCCACCTTTGAACCACCATACCCAGATAATTTTTTTTTATTTTGTAGAGATGAGGTCTCACTATATTGTCTAGGCTGGTCTCAAACTCCTGACATCACATGATCCTCCTGCCTTGGTCTCTGTAAGTGCTGGAGTTACAGGTGTGAGCCACCATGCTTGACCCTATTTCTTTATTTGTAATGGGAAGTGCATATTTAACTCAGAAAGCTTAAAGGTTATCAATATCTTTACCTTAACCCCAAACAATTAAAGAAAATTTTCTATTGATAATGAACTTTCCACATACATATTAACTTTGCTCAATCTTTTAGCTCAATCTTGATACATTTACTCTATTATTAGATATTTTTATTTTTTCATAGAGTCAGTGATTGTTTAATATTTACCACAGAGTTTATATTCTCTTTTTTCACATTTCTTTTTGTATCTCACATCTTCCTTTTGAGGTCATTTTTCTTTTTCTTGAATTACATTCATTAGCTCCTCCTTTAGTATTAATTCATCTTTACTAAACAGTATATTTTTGGTCTAAAATGTTACTATTTTATCGTTATTCAAAATAGTTTTTTTTTTTCTGGATATAGAATTCCATGTTGACAGTTCCCCCCCCCTTCGGTGCACTGAAGATAATTGTATTCTACTATGCATAGTTATTGAAATGCTACTTTAAATTTTGTTCCAGCATGTGTTCTTTTCCTCTCTGGCTGCTTTTAAATGATTTTCTTTGTCTTTAGTTTTTTATAATTTCAATATAAATATGTGGATATGGATATCTTTTTATTTAAACTGCTTGAATTCCTTTGGATCTTCTGATTGAGAAATTGAGTCTTTCATGAATTCTGGAGTATTCTTAGTTTTCTTTTTCGGTATTAATTTTCCGCTATTGCTTCTGTTCTTTCTATGTAGGAGTATAATTAAAGTTTTGTTAAATAATCTTACTTTGTCCTGTATGTCCCTTAGCCTCTCTTTCATAATTTTTATTTCTTTGTTTGTAAGTTGCAGTGTTCAATAATTTCTTCAGCTTGATTTCTCAGAAATTTCTTCCCTTAAAAATATTTCTATGGGTCAGGAGTTCAGGCATAACTTTACTGGGTCCTCTGCTTCAGAGTTAGAGCTGTGATTTTATCTCAAGATTGAACCAGGGAAGGGTCCACTTCCAAGCTCACTTGGTTGTCAGTGGATTCACTTCCTTGTTGTTGCAGTATTGTGGCCTCTGTTTAGTGCTGGCTGCCAGTTGGAGGGTGCCCTCAGTTCCTGGAACCTACCCTTAGCTCTTCACCCTGTGGGCCTTCCAATCATGGCTCTTTCTTTATCAAATCCAGCAACGATAAGAGGCTCTTTGCAAGACAGAGGTCACAATCTTATATAATATAATCGCAGAAGTGGCATCCCACCATCCGTGCTGTATTCTGTTGTTTTAAAAAAAGTTACAAGCCCCACCCACCCTCAAGGAGAAGGGTCCCAGAAGGACATGAATATCAGAAGTCAGGAATTGTGAGGGCTACCACAGAGTTTGTCTACTACATACACTTTTTTTTAGCTTATTTATTTTTGCTACTATATCTGATTTTATAGGCTTCAAGATGAGAAACATAGTGTCTCATTATGAGTGGGAGCTGGAATCACTTCTGTTCTCTTCTTTCCTTTGCCTTTGTCTAGATTTCTATACTACTCTTCTAACTGGTCTCTTACTTTTAATATGACTTCCTTCTAGTCCATTCTGCACACTGCAGCCCATAGGATCTTTTAACATGATACACCTGAATGTGGAACAGCTCTGTTTACACCTTTCAATGGCTTCCCTCAGCCCTGGGATCCAGTCTGAACTCCAGGTCTTGCTTAGCCCTGAAACTATATATTTATCCGGTTGTATTTCTCACCACTGTCCCCTCCTTACCATCTCTCCATTTTTATTGAATTACTTCCAGTTCTCTTATTCAACAAAGCATTATTGAGTGTGCACTTGAAGCCTCTAGGAAACAATAGTAAACTGGCAAGGCAAGTATTTTCATTTCTGAAAATTAAATTCTGTTCATGGAGACAAGTTGGAAAAATAAATGAATATACAACTAAACAAACACATAAATGCATATGTCTTAGATTATGAAGAGTATATGAAGATAATGCAGGGGCTAGGGATGCTGAAGTGACAGGATGGATTGGCCTGTGGCTGGTTTAGATAAGGTTGTTAGGACAGGCCTCTCTAGGACATAACTAGCTGAGAAGAGATTGGATTGATGGGTTGGAACCATCATGGGAAGGTCTGAGGGAAATGCACGTGTATAGACCCTAAGTTTGCTGAATACCTGGCACGTTTATGTGGCTGGAACAGAGTAAGGGGAAAGCGTTAATCAATATGACCAGGTGGAGAAGGAAAGGTCTTTGTGGCCTTGCTTAGTGTCTTCGATACCTCTCTGTGTCCCCTGAAATCTTTGCCACCTTGTTTCTGCTCTGAATGCTGATCTGTGTCAATTGCATCCATAGGATCCCTGGCAGGAAATCTGCAGGATGGAGAAGGCAGCTGGGAATTTACTGTACTGATTCTCTCCCTGAGGGATTGCTATGGTTGTCTGTGTCCTTGACTCAAGGTCACAGATACTATCAGGCAGCCCTCTCCTTGCAAATTTTTTTTTTCTTTTCCAGATTTCCAACTCCTCCTTTCTTTGATCCTTCAGAACAGAGACGCAATCTCCCCTACTTATTAGCCTTGGAGTAATGATCTATTACACATGTTTTCCCCCACATTCTGCTCACAGTTTGTAAATAATCCCTTTATCAAAATCTTCTGTACAACCCCAGTTTGAATGTTCTGTTTCTTTCTTTTAGGGGTCCTAACTAATGCAGTAAGGAACTTGGATTGTTTTAGTTGACAAGTACCTGGAGAGTTTGAAGCAGAAAAGTTGCATGATATAAATTATACCTTAAGCTCTCTAACTCCCACATGGAGACTAGAAGCTGGGTGGGAGCAAGACTCAGGACAATACTTAGAAGGGCATTGCAGAGGCTCAGGTGAGCAATAATTATAATCTTACTAGTGAGGAATAGTGTAGGGAGAAAGAAGTAGCTGGATTTGAATACATTTTGAAGGTGGAGATGAAAAGGCTTCCATAGACATTGGATGAGAAAGATGAGGATAAAGAATTCAACGGCTCTCAAATTTTTGGCCAAAGCAAAGGAGAGAATAGCAGAAGAGTTACATAAGAACAGAAACAGGTTTTCAGTGAGGTTAAAAAAAAAATTCAATTTTGGGGAAGTTAATTTTGTGATGTTTATTAGACATCTAAATGGAATGTCCATTAAGAAATTATATTTAGATGAATGGAAGAAGGGAGGTAGGTCACAGAGCTATAAATGTGGGGGATGACAGAGTATAGATGGCATTTGAAGCTATGGGACTCTATGAGGTCACCAAAGGAGTGAATAGAGAAAGGATTAGCTTTTAAAAGTTGGGAAGATGAAGAAAAACTATATAAAGGGAATAAGAAGTAGCAGCCTGGTTAGTATCAGAAAACTCAGGTGAGTCAGGATTCTAGAGGTCAAATTAAGAAGGCAGTAGTCAATGTGTCAGTTGTTGGTATTTGGGAAGATTGAGTTCATTGGTGACCTTGTCACTAATGTTGGTAGAGTGAAATGAGCAAAAGCTTGATTGGAGTGAGTTCAAAAGAAAAAAAAATTTAAAGAATTTTGCAATAAATGGGAGCAGAATAATATGATGAGATTTTTGTGGGGGTTGGGGGGGAAGTCAAGAGAATTTTCTTTTTAAATGGGACATATTGTGGCATGATCTTCTTTGCCCATGTTTTGATCTAATTCTTCTTGTCCTTGAAAATTCAAGTGGTTTTTCTAGAAATTAAGTATGGGCACGATGTAGGGAAACCACAGTTCTAGTAGTAACTCATTACTTCAGAGATAGTATGTAGAGAGCCTTTATCACTCCTAGCGCAAAGGGGCATTGGGAGAAGCAGCTCCTGAATCCTGGGTGGGGTTTGATATCGGCTTAGATGACTCTATGACATTTGTTTATTATTCACAGAGTTATATCACACAGAATTGGAGGATATATGACTAGTGCTGGGCATTATCTAGGTTACCCAGTCAAGTTATTATATCAACATACCACAACAAAAATATATTACTGCAGCAATTTACACACAAGGGGCCCCAGATTTTTGTTTGGCAGTAAGCTCTGCAAACGATGTGGCCAGTTCTGTACTCAGAAATTATTTGTTGAATAACCGAAGACAAGCTATGCCCCAAATAAGGAAGGCTGGATATTTTGTATTTCTTTTGGTTCTTAAATAACCTTTCCACCTGTATAGAAGGATCCCTTTTTTGCATTTCAGAAGAATATTTGACCAGACATCAACTTGCCAGAAAACAGAAGAATAGAAGAGTATTAAGGAGATAAATGTCAAAGACAATCTGCACAAAATAAAAATAGATTAATTTGCATATGAATATATTACAATAATATTTAGAAAGTTTCCCAAGATAGAAAAGAAAAAAAACAGGGTAGAGATATTATACAACATCCCAAGATAATATATCAATGACTAAAGTTACCACAAAGTTCTAGAGTAGAAAATACACTGCATATCCAAACAATTGTTTAGAAGAGAGACAAAGGAATATTTAGTTCCTGATTATGTTATGGCAAAAAGTTTTTAATTTTGTTAATTAAGTATAGGAGGAGATGGCTCAGAGAGGCTGAATGTGTGCATGGATTAGAAGAAAAATGGGAATGAACTGGACAGAAATAAATATTACAGAAAAGGGGACAATGGAAAGGAATGGTGATAGTGGTAAGGTAATTTGAGTTTATTTCATTGATAAAACATTGATAGTCCATGTCTACTGTAATGTAAGCTTTTATAATAGAGTTCCCCAAAGGAAGAATTAATTATCTCCTGAGCTTTGCTGCTGTAATATTTTCTTATCTATTTCAGCTATACTTCTCTTGGCTTAGCACTTCAATTACTTTGTAATTTTTTGTTTTCAGTCTATCAACACCAAAAGATATGAGCTTTTTCAGAGCACTTTTTATGCCTTTAGTTATTAGCTTCTATGAGACTACCCGGTACAAAGTATATACTCAGTGGTAAGTGTTTGCTGAATTAACTGCAGAGTAAGTATATACCTGCCCCTGCGGCCACCACACACGCATATGTACAATAACGTGCCGCATAACAACATTTCAGTCAATGACAGACTGCAGTGTACATCAGTGGTTCCATAAGATTACAGTGCTATGTTTTCATTATACCTTTTATACCCTTCTGTGTTTAGATATGCAAATGCTTACCATTGTAATATAATTGCCTACAGTATTCAGTACAGGAACATGCTGTACTGATTTGTAGTTTAGGAGCAATAGTCTATACCATATAGCCTAAATGTGTAGTAGGCTACACCATTTAGGTTTGTGTAAGTGCACTCTATGGTATTTGCACAGTGACAAAATTATCTAATGATGCATTTCTCAGAACATTTCTGTCATTAGATGACTCATGACTACATGACTGCATATAGTATATATAAATTATAGTATATATACTATGCACATACAGAGTAGAAAATATATCACATATATATGCAGTATATTTTATACACATACATAAACATATAGACACAAAAAATTATTCTTTAAAATCAAATGATACAGATTTATGTACATTGAAAATTCTAAACTAATATAGAAACAACATACAATTGTGATGAGGATGAGGATGAGGATGATGATGACAGTGTGAATGACAGAATGTACCCTCTAGAACAAAGGAGTTCCTCCCTTAACTTCTGAATAATGGATGTTCTTCTAGGAGTTTATGACAATTTTGACAATTGTATCCAAAAAATGTGTGACTATATGATGATGTTTGTTTGCTTTCAATCTGAAGGTGAGTTGTTAGTTTTCATCAGCAACTTTACAATCGTCTGAATTTTTAAAACGAGTTAACCATCTTGTTTTGTGGTGAAAACATTTTGAGAAATCTACCTACATGAAAGTGCTAAATTTATCTCTGAGTTTAGATGAGATTTAAATCAAGAAGTAATCTTTGTACACATCAGTATCCTAATTAGAATATAACTAATATCACTCTGGTACTGCCACTCTCAGAGGGAATTCCATTAGCTTAAATGCTCTGAGATATCCCTATAGGTTCCAGTATGAACATAAGATGATGTTATATTGATTTACACTAAAATTAACAGTCATTAAAAAATTAGAATCAAAATACAAAGAATGAAGCACATAAAATGCATTAATAGAGAAGTAGAACAAAGCCATGTATATCTTGTCCAAAGTGCTTTGCATGTAAAAATATTCCATTAAGAAAGAGAGTATTTGGGTGATGTATTGATGTGACTGAAGACTATGAAATAATTTCCCAGGAAAACACTGACTGCTTAAATGATGACATAAAACACTATCTGTTCTAAGTTGGAATCTTCCTTCAATTTTGAATGCTGTCTGCCAAAATGAATTGCAGGAACAAAAGCTACTTCTCATAATATCTTCTGAATGTATAATTTTCCCCGTAACATTTCCTGTGGTGAAGAGTTACATCCTAATTCATTTTTTAAGGGGCAGTATAATTTTTAACTACTTAAAATTTCCAGTTTTGACATAATCTCTCCCACTTTACTACTGAAGTGAAGCTAGACACTAGACATTTACTAATGAATTAGAATTGCTTAAGAAGGGCATAATTAGGCTGGTGTGGTGGCTCATACCTCCCAGCACTTTGGGACACTGAGGTAGGCGGATCACTTGAAACCAGGAATTCAAGACCAGCCTGCCCAACATGGTGAAACCCCATCTCTACTAAAAATACAAAAATTAGCTGGGCATGGTGACGCACATCTGTAATCCCAGCTACTCTGGAGGTTGAGGCACAAGAATCACTAGAAAGTTGGGAGGCGGAGGTTGCAGTGAGCTGAGATGGCACCACTGTACTCTAGCATGAGCAACAGAGTGAGACTGTCACAAACAAACAAAAAGTAAAAAGGACATAATTTATCTTTTTTTAAAGATGTGATGATCCAAAACTCTTCCTTCACACAGCAAACATGTATTAAGTGCCTGTTCTGTGCTAAACCTCTTGCTAAGGTTTTGAAATAAAATGACTAACATACAAATTCTGTTCTTATGAAATCTGTGTTTAGTGATAGAGATGACGTGAACATTAAGTACCCTAAAGTGAGGTAGCTCACATTAGAGGTATTCTTTAAGTGTGGCAGCATTAGTATTGGTATTGATGTTTAACATATGCCATTATGACTATTTTGTAGTACTAATAGAGCTGATGTAGTATTAATGTAGTATATTGTATTTTCAAAAAGTGTTCAAAGGAATATTTCTCCTACATGTTCTTCCAGAACCTTGCTACTCCCCTATCTATAAGTTATTTACCCAACCCTCAGCTATAGGTGGGCCTTTAAGATTGATTCAATGCATAGAATACAGCAGAAGTGACAGTATGTTATTTTGAGACTAGCTCATAAAAAAGTAATACGGCTTCCACCTGGCTTGCTCTTGGACCAGCCACCAAGTTCTGAGGAAGCCCAAGCCCCATGGAAGGGGAAGGTGGTTTGGCCTCTAGCCCTGGCCAAAGTCTCAGCAACAACTAGCCAAACAGGTGTGAGCATCAAATGACTCACACGCAGTCTTTGAGCCATCCCAGCTGACTGAGTAGACTGGAGGTGAGTTATCTCTATTAAGTAATACCCACATTGCACATTTGTGAGCAAAATAAACTCCATTGTTTTAAGCCACTAAGTTTTGAGGTAGCTTATCATGCAGCAATAGATAACTGGAACAATAAGAAAAATTAGTATAAGGCATTAGTAGGAACATGTATTAAAATATTTGTAATGTAAGGAACCATATAATATAGGAATAGATAAATAGTCATAGAGGTACAGCTGGAGAGATCTTATTAGGGCAGATGAGAAGAATCAGAGAAAGGGAAAAAATGAACAAAAGGCATATTGTCAAAGTCTCTTGAATTATGAGTAAGATTTAACAAAAGGGAAATAGTATAAGCTGACGGGGGTGGGGCTGGTATGTGAAGAAGAGAAATAGCGAGAACGTTCACAACAAAAGAAAAGTTTGAATAAATCCAGAGATGATTGACCATTCTGGTGGGTATTGGACAAGAGCAAGTGGTCCAGTTTCCCTGGAGTGTAGTAAGACTTTCAAAATGGAATTAGAAACTTACAGGTGGGTCATGAAATCAAATCAGAAAATCAGACTTTTTTAAATGGACCAGAATAGAATATTATACAAAATATTAAAGTGGATTTTATTTGGTAAGAGTAAGGCTTATATTGTGAAATGTTTACTTGTGGTTACATAGATGCATAACCTGGGCCGTTATATATGGCAGAATAATTGTAGTTTACTATCAAAAATGTGTGAAAAACACTGGGAGTGTGTGCATGTAGGAGTATAATAAGAGATAAATCTGGATTTGTGGGTGGGCGGCTTGTCCTATTCCTTTCTGAGTCCCATGGTTCCAGAGCCATCTTTCAATTTCTCATAGTTTTTACCTAAATTAAACTTTTGTTATAATTTATTTTAATTAATATGTAAATGAAGTTTTTAGTTATATATTAGTTTTATTATATATTGGTTCTTGACATCTAGGAAAGTATTTCTAGTTCTTCTTATGCTCATCACCCATTTACATTGTTTCTGAATGAATGAGTACTACAGCACTGGAATATCCTTTTCATCAAGTGAGATTTTCTTTTCTTTGAGAGATATTACACATGAGAGGAGAGAAAGCTTAACAATTTGGTTCTGTTTCTTCTGTATCTCTGGAGAATCCTGACTATACAAATACCTGTAACAACAGCTAATATTTAGTGAGTGCTTATTATGTGCCAGCTTGTTTCAAGTACTTTAGAAATATTTTTCATTAGATCCTCTATACTTCCTCATGAGATAGGTAACATTATATGGATGAGGCACAAAGATGTGATAACTTGCTCAGGATCAAAGAGCTAGACAATGACAGGGCAAGTATTTGAAGCCAGAGGGTATGGCTTTTAAACACTATTTTATGTACTTTTGGTTTAAACTGTTCATACATATGGATATAAAATCATTTGAAGATAATTGTCTTAGAGCAGTGAGAATATCTATTTTTCTATCATTTAAAAATTTGCCTTTGGTCAGGTGCAGTGCTCATGCCTGTTAATTCCAGCACTTCAGGAGGCTGAGGCAGGCAGCTCACTTGAGATCAGGAGTCCGAGACCAGCCTGGCCAACATGGTGAAACCCAGTATCTACTAAAAATACAAAAATTAGGCAGGTATGGTGGTGGGCACCTGTAATCCCAGCTACTCGGGGAGACTGAGGCATGAGAATCACTTGAACCCGGGAGGCGGAGGTTGTGGTAAGCCAATATTGCACCACTCAACTCCAGCCTGGGTGAGAGAACGAGATTGTCTAAAAAAAAACTTGCCTTTAACATATTAAATATTTTTTAAACAGGAATAAAATTTAAAGAGTATGATGGTTAAGAGTAAAAAAAAGCAAATAAAGCAAATATAGTTTCATTCAAGAAAGACTATAGTTGATTACACAGGATATAAATTCTCAAATCTCACTTTGAGACTTATTACTTAAGCTACATATGTTACTGTAGGTAAAATTTCCATTATTTGTAGACCACTCAGAAATGCTATTGCTAAAAATGTACTTTCTATTTCTGTTAAAGATTTTCAGACCAATTGACATATGGTGCAGCTCTTATGAAGTTTAATCTGAATTAGTTATCCTACGTACCTACCCTACTCCCTCCAACCCAAGAAGTAGTAAAAATGGGTTTCTACTCTTCAATATAAGACTAAATTTTTAAGATACATACACATCAATGCTAAGTAAAGTCTATCCACTGGAGGCTGAAGAAAATCAATTCCACATTACTTTTCAAAAGCACATTATATAGAATTCTCAGTATTTAAAGAAAGCCCACTCTTCAGCTACTAATAGAAAATGTGATGCCTTTTCTTTTTAACAAATATGGATAAAGTTTTAGTGTTTTAAATTACTGTGGGTTTTGTTTTTATTCCAAGCAGAAATATCCTCTGTAGCCTTTCTAACGTTGGTAAAATGTATGTATATTAATCAGCATAGATTAGGTTATATTGTAGTAATAAATGAATCTTAAAATTCCAGTGACTTGGACTTCTACTTTTGGTCAAGACAGAGTTAACTGGACCAGATTTGCCATTTTTCTCCACACCTAAAACAACCAAGACAAGACTAGGACCACAAGACAACACCTAAGAAAAGCAGGACAAGGCCACACCTAAGACAATCAAGAACTGGAGAAACCATATGAAATAATGGTTTTCAAAATATGGGCATCAGGCAACTAAAGAGTGATCCCTGAGAAAGGGAAACAAATGAGGTGAACACTGACATTACTTCCAGCTCACTGCCTTGAGAGAGTTTCCAGGCCATGTTAATGGGAGAGGAACCCTGGGCAGCACCTGGTATACTCTCTGAATTGAGATGGAGCTGAGGGTGTTAGAACACCCAAGTGGACAGAGTTCACAGGACAGGGACAGGTGCCTGCCACTACACCTGGCTAATTTTTGTATTTTTAGTAGAGATGAGTATTCACTATGTTAGCCAGGCTGGTCTCAAATACCTGGTCTCAAGTGATTCACCCCCCTTGGACCCTCAAAGTGCTGAAATTACAGGTGTGAGCCACTGTGCCTGGCTAACAAAGTAAATTCCAATGTAAAGAATACTATCAGGGATAGAAATAAAAGTCATTTACTAATTATTCCTTGGTTAATACACTCCTGGGTCAAAGAAATATTTTAAAAAATTATTTTAAACAGAATAAAAATTAAACACACTATCAAAATGTGTGCCACTAAAAGAATACTTAGGGAGAAATTTACTGCACTAAACACCTATATTAGAAAAGAAGAAAGATCTTAAATCAAGTATCTCAGTTTCTACTTTAGGAAGCTAGAAAAATAAAATGAAAATAAACTTACAGTAAGCAGAAGAAAGGAAACAATAAACTGGAGTAGAAATAAAGTAAATAGAACATCTGAAAATAATGCAGAAGGATCATGAGAACAAAAGCTGGTTCTTTGAGAAGACAGAAAAAAATTAATTCACATCTAACCAGATTTATTAGGAAAAAGAAAGACAACAAAAACCAGTCTCTGGAATGCAAGAGGTGACATCATTACAGTTCTACAGATATTTTACTTACAATAGAAGAATACCATGAAAAACTTCATGTCAATAAATCAGACATTTTAAATAAAATGAAAGAATTTCTTGAATAATTCATACTAAAAAAAATTCCAGTGACTTAACAAAGTCAAGATTTTATTCTTGTTCATTCTATATGCCCTTTGCAGATCAAGGGGAACTTTGCTATGCTTAATGACTAGGCATTCAGGCTCTGAAGCCTCTGCACAGCAAACGAAACTATCAACAAAGTCATAAGTCAACTTACAGAATAAGAGAAAGTATTTTCATACCATATATTATGGTTTGGTTTTGTGTCCCCACCCAAATCTCATCTTGAATTGTAAACCCCATAATCCTCACGTGTCAAGGGAGAGACCAGGTGGAAGTAATTGAATCATGGGGCAGTGACCTCATGCTGTTCTTGTAACAGTGAGTGAGTTCTCATGAGATCTGAGAAGGTCATTAGATTATAAAGAGCTCTTCCCCCTTTGCTCAGCACTTCTCCTCCCTGTCACCTTGTGAAGAAGATGCCTTGCTTCCCCTTCACCTCTGCCATGATTGTAAGCTTCCTGAGGCCTCCTCAGTCATGCTAAACGGAGTTAATTAAACCTCTTTTCTTAATAAATTGCCCAGTGTCAGGCAGTACTTTACAGAAGTATGAAAATGGACCAATACACTATATATCTAATGAAGAGTGGACATCCAAAATATGTAAGGATTTCTACAACTCAGTAAAAAAAAAAACAAGATAACAAATAACCTGACTGAAAAATAGGCAAAATACTTAAACAAACATTCCTACAAAGGATAAACACATGCCAACAGCTGAATAATCCCTAAATTGCTAAACAATACTACCATGAGATATCACCTTACTTCTGTTAGGATGCCTGTTATCAAACAACAAAAGATAAATCTTGGTAAGAATATGGAGAAATTGGAACCCTTGTACACTGTTGGTAGAAAAATAAATGGTGTAGCTGCTATGAAAAGAGTATGGAGATTCCTAAAAATTAAAAATAGAACTATTATATGATCCAGCAATCCCACTTCTGGGTACATAGCTAAAGGAAATGAAACCAGTATCTCCAAGAGATATCTGGGCTCTCATGTTCACTGCAGCATTATTCACAAAAGCCAAGAGTTGGAAGCAAAGTAAATGTCTCTGGACAGATGAATGGATAAAAAAACTGTGGTACGTATACACAATGATATACTATTCAGCCTTGAAAAAGAAAGAAATTCTGCCACGTGTGATGACGTGGATTAACCTGGAGAACATTACCTAAATGAAATAAACCATTTTATTGCCCAAAAAAACCCCACTTGAGTGTGCTGTTTTTTAACCATTACAATCCTCTCCAATAGAGCAATGACATACTTCATGGAAAATAAAGTGTATTTCAACTAAACTTTACTACTGTAGTAGAGTATCTTCTGCTAACTATTGCAAAGTAATTGCATCTCTCAAGCAAGAAAATACACTATTAAGCTGAATGTGGAACTTACCACTTCAGGATTAAACCACTCATTACCAAGATGAAACTACTTTATGCAAAAGTGCTGTTGTATAAAGGATAATACTGTTGCATGAAAGTAATGCTATTTCATGAGGTAAATACTTCATGATTCCATTTATAAGCATTATCAAAAATAGTCAAACTCAGGAGCAGAGAGTAGAATGGTGATTGGCAGGGACTGGAAGAGAGGAATGGGAAATGAGAAGTTGCTGTTTAATGGGTATGAGGTTTCAGATATGCAAGATGAATAATTTCTTGAGATCTGCTATACAATATATTGTGCCTATAATGATACTGTATTATGCACATAACCATTTGTCAGGGGGATGCATCTCATGTTAAGTGTTATTACCATATTTTTTTTTAAAGGAGGTTGCATTAAGGCACTTGGAACTCTACATCTGTTGCAGGAGAACAAGAGCGAGGCTGGAGAATCACATGTAAGTTTCCACAGTTTCAACCTAAAAGTGACACACAGATCCCCTTTGCTAATATTCATTGGCCAGAACCCCATATGGATCTACCTATTAGGGGTGGGAAGTTGCATAAGTACAAATGTCTACCGTAGACTGACAGTAATATATTAAATGCCACTACTTGGAAGATTTTTTTTTCCTTTTAGAAAAAAGGATAGACTTACAATTCTAAATGTTTCAAAGATATTTCTGAACTATGCACCAGTTATCTAAGTGTTGGTACCTGCAACAGCACTTTTGCATAAAGTAGTTTCATCTTGGTAATGAGTGGTTTAATCCTATTACAGTTATGTCAAAACCTTAAGTTTCACATTCAGCTTGATAGTGTATTTGCTTGCTTGAGAGCTGCAATTACTTTGCAATAATTAGCAGAAGATACTCTGCTACAGTAGTAAAGTTTAGTTGAAATACATTTTATTTTCTATGAAGTATGTAATTGCTCTGTTGGAGAGTATTGTAACGATTAAAAAACAGCACACTCAAGTGGGTTTTTTGGCAATAAAATACTTTCTGGGATATGACAGTACAATACTGATAACTGTCATTACATAGTTATATTTATAAAAGAGATCCTGCCAGTTGTTATTTGGAAAATAGTTGACCTTCATTCAGGTTTCTCATGAGCCACATTAAATCTTTATTTTTTTCCTCTTACCACTTTGTGCATTCTTAATTGGGTACTAATGGGAAAAATGTTTCCAAATAAAAAAATACTCCTCAGTGTAATTTTCCTTAGTGTTAGTGCTTCAGTAAGCAAATTTGAATGCCCTGAACATCTATTAAATTTAGCTTTATTTTTAAATGAAACTAAGTAGTATATATTTAAAGACAGGTAAGTTTTCATGACAAAGTCGCAAAAATATCACTTGCAGATGTGAAGGCTTGAAATTGCACTTTGTAGCTCTGTTGTTCTTGAAGTTTTAAAAGCAACTGTGTATTTTTTTTTAAAAGATCTTGAGGCCGGGCGCGGTGGCTCACACCTGTAATCCCAGCACTTTGGGAGGCGGAGGTGGGTGGATCACGAGGTCAAGAGATCGAGACCATCCTGGTCAACATGGTGAAACCCCGTCTCTACTAAAAATACAAAAATCAGCTGGGCATGGTGGCACGTGCCTGTAGTCCCAGCTACTCGGGAGGCTGAGGCAGGAGAATTGCTTGAACCCAGGAGGTGGAGGTTGCGGTGAGCCGAGATCACGCCATTGCACTCCAGCTTGGGTAACAAGAGCGAAACTCCGTCTCAAAAAAAAAAAAAAAAAAAAAAAAATGAAAACATTTCCAAAGTATTCTCCTTAAAAAGACCTCAGAAAAAGTCAAAATATTACAGACAGAATGATTTCATTTTTAAAATAGGAGTTTAATGATTTTAACTAATGAAATAAATTTTTGAAAAGAAAACTAACATTTACTAGAGGCCTGTTATCTATAAGTCATGATGCAGATCTTAGTAATAATACTAATTTAAAAGAAAATATATTGCTTAATTCCAAAAAAATCAAGAACTCTTGGTTCTAAGAATGTTCCCATTTGAAGTAAGTGCATTTGGGGAACAAAATATGAAGAATATATAAATAAGACATAGATGACATATTTCAGAATGAATGATAACATTGTTTCTTGGCTTCAAGACTTTTCAGCATCTAGAATTTAGTGGCGAGAAATGTTTGGCTCTGTTTCCACAAGGAAACGTGAAAGATTCATTTAGTCATAGGTATACCTTGATTATATAGCAGGTTCAGTTCCAGACCACCACAATGAACTGAGCATCGTAGTAAAGTGAAACACATTTTTTGTTTTTTCAGTGCATATAAAAAATATCTTTGCACTATGCCATAGTATATTAACCAAGCAATAATAGCATTATGTCTGAAAATGTACATACCTTAGTTAAAAATATTTTTTGGTAAAAATGCTAATGATTTTCTGAGCCTTATGATTTATAATCTCTTTGCTGGTGAAGGGCCTTGCCTCGCCTCAATGTTGATGGTGCTGGCTGATCAGCGTGGTGGTTGCTGAAGAATAGGGCGAGTGTCGTAATTTCTTAAAATAAGACGACAGTGAAATTGACCCTTCTTTCCATGGAAGATTTCTTTGTAGCAAGTGATGCTGTTTGATAGCATTTTACTCACAGTAGAAGTTCTTTCAAAATTGGAGCCAATCCTCTTAAACTCTTCCACTGCTTTCTCAACTAAGTTTATACAAACTTTGTTGTCATTTCAACAATGTTTAGAGCATCCTTACCAGGAGTAGATTCCAACTGAAGAAAACAATTTCTTTGCTCATTCCTAAGAAGAAACTCCTCATCTCTTGAATATTTATCATAAAGTTGCAGCAATTCAGTCCCATTTTCAGGCTCCACTTCTAATTATAGTTCTCTTGCTATTTCCACCACATCTGCAGTTGCTTCCTCCACTGATGTCTTGAGCCCTTCAAATCCATGAGTGTTGGAATCAACTTCTTCTAAAATCTTGTTAATGTTGCTATTTTCACCTTCTCCCATGAATCATGGCTGATTTAGTGGCATTTAGAATGGTGAATCCTTTCTAGAAGGTTTTCAATGTACTTTGCCCAGACTGATCAAAGGAATCACTATCTATAGCAGCTAGAGCCTTACAAAATGTATTTATTAATAATAAGACTTGAAAGTCAAAATGACTCTTTGATCCATGAGTTCAGAATGAATATTGTGTTAGCAAGCATAAAAGCAACAATCATCTTATGCATCTCCATTAGAGCTCTTGGGTAACCAGATGCATTGTTGATTCACAGTAATATTTTGAAAGGACTCATTTTCTAAGCTGTGGCTTTCAACAGTGGGCTTAAAATGTTCAGAAGCTGTGCCATAAGCAGAAAGGCTGTTATCCAGGCTTTGTTGTTACATTTATAGAGCATGGTCAGAGTAGATTTAGCATAATTCTTAAAGGTCCTAGGATTTTTGGAATCATCAATGAGCATTGGCTTCAACTTAAAGTCACCAGCAATATCAGCCCTTAACACGAGTCAGTCTGTCCTCTGAAGCTTTAAATTCAGTCATTGACTTTTCCTCTGTAGCTATGAAAGTCCTAGATGGTATCTTCTTCCAATATAAGGGTGTTTCATCTGCATTGAAAACTCGTAGTTTTGTGTAGCCACTTTCATCCATTATATTACTAGATTTTCTGGATAATTTGCTGCAGCACTTGTGATTGTGCTTGCTACCAGCACTTGTTTCTTCATCTTGTACTTTTATGTTATGGAGATGTCTTCTTTCCCTAAACCTCATGAATCAACGTTTTCTAGCTTCAGACTTTT
The DNA here is from genome assembly GCA_004027835.1 of Alouatta palliata. Classification (NCBI taxonomy): domain Eukaryota; kingdom Metazoa; phylum Chordata; class Mammalia; order Primates; family Atelidae; genus Alouatta; species Alouatta palliata. Next base: position 45,830 of record PVKV010017526.1, read on the forward strand.
CTTCTGCAGCTTCCTTACCTCTGTCAGCCTTCCTAAAATTGAAAATTTAGGGCTTTGCTCTGAATTAGGCTTTGGCTTGAGGGAATGTTGTGACTGGTTCTATCTTCTGTACAGATGACTAAAATGTTCTCCACATCAGCAATTAGTTTGTTTCACTGTCTTATCATTCATGAGGTCACTGGAGTAGCACATTTACTCTCCTCTAGGAATTTTCCTTTGCATTTACAACTTGGCTAGTTTGTGCAAGAGCGCTAGCTTTTGGCCTACCTTTTGTTTCATTGTGCCTTTCTTACTAAGCTTAGTCATTTCTGGCTTTCACTTAAAGTGAGAGACGTGTGATTCTTCTTTTCACTGAACACGTAGAGGTCATTGCAGGATTATTAACTGGCCTAACTTTAATATTTCTGTATGTCAGGAATATGGAGAACCAAGGAGAGGGAGGGAGATGAGGGAAAGGCTGGTCAATGGGGCAGTCAGAACACAGACAACATTTATTAAGTTTGACGTCTTACATGGGCGTAGTTTGTGGTACCTCAAAACAATTACAATAGTAACATCAAAGATCACTGATCACAAATCACCACAACAGATATAAAAATAATGAAAAGTTTTGAAATAGTGAGAGAATTAACAAAATATAACACAGATACATGAAATGAACACAACCTGTTGGAAAAATGGCACTGATATACTTGCTGGGTGCAGTTGCCATAAACCTTCAGTCTGTGAAAAACAAAGCATCAGCTAGGTGCAATGACTTGAAGCACAATAAAACAAGATATGCCTGGATTTGTCAATAAGCTGTTGGCCACCCTCTAGCCTAATGAACTAGGTGCTTCCCTGAATCATTTACTTTTCATACAGTCCCTTTCGAATCATAAGAAAACAGTCTCAAATGGTATTTTTTTAATTTATTTTTTATTATTTTATTTTATTTTATTGCATTTTAGGTTTTGATGAAATAGTATTTTTTTAAAAAATAATTTTGAGGTGGTAGGAAGGTAGACAGGAAAACATGTCTTTGAAAACTCAAAGAAGATAAAGGTCCTCTATAAATACAAACAAGATTCCAAGACCCAGTCAGGGAAAACATTATAATGAAAAGGAGAAGAAGAGGAAAATGCTATATGATGACATGTGTTATATTAAAGTATATAACCTATTCATTCCAAACAATAGGGTCTATATTATTTGCTGATTTCTCTACTTCTTTTTCTAAATCTGCAGTGACTTATTTCTTTGTTAAATTCCTTTACTGATTAACTTGCAAACTCCCTATTTGCAAAAATACAGTTTCTGATATATTGCATAAACTATAATGATCAAGAACTATTTATTTCTAATGGTTTGAATTCCACTTGACATTGGTAAAATTCTTGCTTCATAAAACTTCATTGGCTCTTGAGGAAAACAATACAAAACAGAGAAAGGACTACAACTTAAATGCAGACAAAATTAAAAATAAAACTGGAGTTATTGATCATCTATTCATCCCCTAAACTTCAGGATTTCAGGAGTACCTTAGGAACCTGTTTTATTTTATTTTATTTTTTTAATATATATACTTTTTATTGCATTTTAGGTTTGGGGGTACATGTGAAGAACATGCAAGATTGTTACATAGGTACACACATGGCAGT
>PVKV010017527.1:0-18170 GCA_004027835.1 Alouatta palliata
GAAAAGGGGAGGGACAGCAGGGGGTGGGGAGTTGTGGAGGGATAGCATGGGGAGAAATAACAGATATAGGTGATGGGGAGGAAGGCAGCAAATCACACTGCCATGTGAGTACCTATGTAACAATCTTGCATGTTCTTCACATGTACCCCCAAACCTAAAATGCAATTAAAAGTATATATTAAAAAAAATACAAAAAAATTAGCCAATCATGGTGGCATGTGCCTGTAGTCCCAGCTACTCAGTAGGCTGAGGCAAGAGAAACGTTTGAACCTGGGAGATGGAGGTTGCAGTGATCCGAGATCACGCCACTGCACTTCAAGCTGGGTGACCGCAAGACTCCGTCTCAAAATAAACAAATATATAAAATAAAATAAAATAAAAAAAATAATAAGAAAACAAAAAAACCAAAGACATACAGAATACAGTGCATTTTTATTTTAATTTTTTGACATCAAATTATTATTAGATTCAATAGTCATATAATTCTCTAACAAATGTCGACAGAATTTCCAAACGCTTACTTTCTTATCACATGGAGCAGTCATAAATAGTCTGCAGATAAGCATCTGTCTGTAGACTACACTTTCCCCAACTTTCCACGAACAATCCATCCAATACTCCACTGATTTCTCATCTGCAGACTCCACTTTCTATGTTTAGAAAATGGATTACACCCGCCCCTCTCAATTTTTCTTAGCCTTCTTCTACTCTGCACAATTATTCAATAATCACTGAAAATGGATTAGCAATCCCAACAGCAAATCTATTTAGCAGTTGTGTGGTATAATTAGACTAAAGCTAATTGGAATAGCTAAAAGTGCTTTTTCAATTTTGAAAATAATTTGGGGCTTCATTTTCCTCTTACCATTGTTTCTTCTAATGATTTCAATTCAAAGGTGATTACCTTTGTCTGCCAATGGCAAGTTCTCTTCCCTTCAGGGCACATGGAAAACTGCATTTCTCAGTCCCATTCCAATTAAGCAAGACTATGTGGCTTGTTCTAGCCAATGAACAATGACAAGCTCTCAGGTGATTCTCCAGTCTCTCTTTTCCTGACCAAGAAAAGAGAAAGAAAAAAAAAATCCCATACACAAAGGAAAAAAAAAAAACAGAAAACACTTGTTCTATATAGTGGAGCCTGCCTCAGCTGTCCGAAATCCCTGAATAATCATGTAATGCTGAATCTTCGGCTGATCTGAACTAAAAACAAAGCATGAACAATAAACAAACCTTTGTTGTATTAAGTACTTGAAATTTCAGAATAAACTGCCTATCCTGACCAATAGAGTCTTTTTAGAAAGGAGAGTGGAACAGGAAAAATAGTCATCAAACAAGTGTTTAAAAATGAGATAATTTTAGTAAAACTGAAATGACAAAGGAAATGAAGGGTGCCATTCTCATATGACAGGAGGACCTAATTCAATGTAGGCAAGGCTAGAGGTTCAAGGAAGGCATCCCAGATGGTGTGAAACTTACATTGAAATCTTAATCATAGTATGGAATTATTTAGGAAAAGAGGGAAAATGAGAACTCCAGGCAAAAGAAATTGTGTGTGAAGACCTCGCAACTAGAAGACATGATGACAAAAATGTAGAAAGGGACCAAGCTTCCAGAAGTCAGCTTCAGGCCCATCAGCTCCGACCTTGACAATTTTTTTTACCTCTTACTCCTAGGTCACACTGGAGACTCCTTCCTATAGTTTAGATTCCCTAAAAACACCTGATCAATGTTCTGGAGGGCACACATTTTTCTGTAGTAAGACTGCACTCACCCATTACTTGAAGAACTTCGTGTTTTCTGCATGCCTGGCACATAGAAATGCCTACTAAATAACTGATAACTGACTAAATGAATAAACAATTAAAGTATGATTAAAAAGAATAGTTTGTATGGATCTACAAGGTCTATGTAGTCTATTCTCAAGCAGAAACAAAAAGCAAAAATCATGTTAGAGCTATCCTAAATATTATGATTTTCTAAATTGTGTTTATATTGCTTCTCTCCCAAGCATAAAGGAAAACCGTATTGATTCTAATCAAATGTGGAAAAAGCCCACATGAATTAATGAGAAAAAAATGTTAATTTTAAAGCATAAAAGAAATGCCATTTTATTATTTCCAAATACAAAAACACAAGTTAATGGAATAATAACAATGCTAAAGAGGTATCCTATAATTTCTTTTTTAATGAATCAGTCTGCCAACAAGTATTTATTGCATACCACCTCAGTGCCTTGTAAACAGTCTGTAGAATCTGTGCCACAAATCTCAAAGAATATACAATGATAAGAAATCACTGTTTTTAACATGCTTAACTGCTAGGCAAGAAATTACTAAAGATTGCCACAGAGTGAAAACAATGTATACTGTTAAAAGTTATCATATTTGTTGTTAGTCCATTTGGGCTACTATAAAGAAGAATACCCCACAAAATGGGTAGCTTATCAACAATGGAAATGTATGTCTCATAGTTCTGGAGGCTGAGAAGTCCAAAACAAAGCCTCTCACAGATTCAATGTCTGGTGAGGGTTCATTCTCTAGTTCATAGATGGCATGTTTTCACTGTGTCCTCACATGGCAGAGGGAATAAATGAACTCTCTGCAGTCTCTTTTATAAGGGTACTAATCTTATTTGTGAGAGCTCTGCTTTCATGACCTAATCACTTTCCAAAGACCCCACCTCTTAAAACCATCACCTTTAAGGTGAGTATTTCAACATATGAATTTTTAGAGGATATAAACATTCAGTCCATTGCATTTTCACTAGCATACTCATTTGTTTCTTTCAAATACATATAAAAATTAATTGAAAATACTTCATTCTCTGAAATTCATACATTTTATTCCCAAATATTTGTAAATGGCTCCAAACAAGCAAAGAAGACAGAATCTTTCTTCTAGACATGCTTTAAAATTTCTTCTTTTCACAAACTAGTCTCAGTGACCTTTCAGATTCCCTTTCTTTATTAAACAGCATTTATGAAATAACTGCCTTAACATTCCATCCACCTCTAATTTAAGAACTATCTCTAGTTTAAGGAATGTCCTAGTATAGTAGGTGATATGATTAGGCTTTGTGTCACCACCCAAATCTCGTCTTGAATTGTAATCCAAATTGTAATCCCCATGTGTAGAGGGAGGGATCTTGTGGGAGGTGATTAGATTATGGGAGTAGTTATCACATGGTGTTCTCATGCTAGTGAGTTCTCACAAGATCTGATGGTTTTATGAGGGACTCTTCCCCTTCTCTCTGCACTTCTCTCTCCTGTCACCTTGTAAAGAAGGATGTGTTTGCTTCTCCTTCTGCCATGATTGTAAGATTCCTAAGGCTTCTCCAGCCTTGCAGAACTGTGAGTCGATTAAATCATTTTCCTTTATAATCCAGTCTCAGGTAGTTCTTCATAACAGTGTGAAAACAAAGTGATACAGTGGTTACAGAACAGATCCCAACTGCTCCTTTTTATAGCACCATCACACTTGTCATTCCCAAGGTACTATCTTTTTTTGCTTTCCATGTTATTTTATACATAGATAACTAACAATGCAATCTGTTTTTGATCTTTAAAGTTAGTCATTTAATTTGATATTCTGATCCTTTTTGCCAATAATTAGCAAGATTGTTTCCACGATTATATTTTACTTTGACCTACATCATATTTCAATATAATGTAAAGTCATCCTCACTATATGATACTGGTCCTTTATAAATCAGTAACAATTAATCATGTATGTGATCTTCAAGATCAAGTGAATGCTGTTTGTTGCAACATCTAATCTACCATAAACATGCACCTGTGAAAGAAAAATCACATGGGATAATTATAATCACTATGTCTGTTTTCATCAAAATCAATAAGTTTGAACTTCTACTTGATAGTTTCAGTAATACTGAGGCATATTCTGATCAATTATTTTTAACCTGCATACTTTGCTCTGCGTGGCTAGATTCTAGTTACATGAAGAAGAGATTTATGTATTCTCCAGCATGAAATATGTCAGGAGCCCTAGTAGGAAAACACTATGTCCGTCATCACTTAAAGCTCAGTCAACCTCTTGTCTGTATAGGCTGAGGGGTCAAATACATTATTACCCCTCAGGCTTTTGGCTATTCTGTTGCCTCTTCTTCTATCTCTGAATTACCCATATCAGTGAATCATCTCATAAAACATTGCTGAAAACTTACCAGAATTCCATCTCTAAAAATCTACCACATTTAATAGCATGCCATTCATTTATTTCAGTAATGGAGATTTATATCCTGTCTGTATTCAAGGTACAATATTAGAAATCAGTTGATACAAATAGATTCTCAGAGTAATATTCAATGTTTTAAAATTCTACTCTTTCTAAAAGAAACATCCTTAACTGTTAGGGGGCAGAGTTAACGAAAAAAATCATAAGAAATCACATTATGCAAAGACGACTTTTACTCAAAGTCCTCAAGGGTCTGATCATATTTCATATGAATTCCAGTTTAAACGGATAAATAGGTTCTATCTTAACTTAAAAACCTATAATTTTCTCCTGTTTAGAGAGGTTAACTTAAGCCACAACATTTTTCGTCACCATTTTATTCTCATTATATTCACTCATCAATAATGTGAGAGATTGATAAGTAGAAAGGTAAATGCATATTTAATAATGGAGTGGATATTATTATTATACCTTTTAAGAGTAGGTCATTGTGTCTTTCCAAAGTCTATTGAATGGTCTGCAGTGAACTTAGATGACTATTGTTGTCTTACATAATAATTTGAGGTCAATAATTTAGGGTCATATTCATCCAGAACTAAGTGTTACTTTAAAATCTAAAGATCAAGGCATTTCTGCAAGTGCGAAGAAAGACAGCATCTTACTTCATTATCCATCCTGAGTTACACATGAAACTCAGGGGAGAAAGAATTTTAAGGATGCTTCTTATTTTGCACCACGACTATGAAGAGAACTGTTTTATCCCAAGTAAACTTTGGTCCCTACTCTTCTGATTTCTAGCTCTATAGATGACAGAGGTAGATAGAGAAATTTAGATTTTCAATTCAATATTTATTTAAAATTATATATAATAATGTCTAAAATTATATAGTGACTTTCATTTGCAAAATGATTTAACACATATCTCACAGAAAATAGATGTAAAACACTAGCAAACACACTTAAAACTTGTATAAGTTGTTAGCAATTTGAAAGAACTTGTTGTAACTGTAAGATGTTTTATATAAGCCTCATGGTAACCACAAAAAAAAAATCTATAGTAGATGCACAAAAAAATGAAAATTATGGACTCAAAGCCTACCACTAGAGAAAAATTATCTAATCACAAAGGAAAACAGCAACAAAGGAAGAAAGAAACAAACGTTCCACAAAACAAATGGAAAACAATGAACAAAATGGCAGTAGTAAATCCTTAAAGATCAGTAATTACAGATATCTTGGAGATATTGCAGGTTCAGTTCCAGATCACCACAATAAAGTGAATATTTCAATAAAGAAAGTCACATACATTTTTTTGGTTTCTCAATGCATATAAAAGTCATGTTTGCACTATACTTTACTTCATTAAGTAGGCAATAACATTATGTTGAATAAAAAACCAATTTACACAACTGAATTTTAAAATACTTTATTGTTAAAAAATGCTAACAATCATCTGAGCAAGTTGTCATCTTCTTGCTAATGGGGGGGTCTCGCCTCCACATTGATGGCATCTGATTGATCAGGGTGGTGGCTACTAAAGGTTAAGGTGGCTGTGGCAATTTCTTAAAATAAGACAACGTTACAACAGTTGACTCTTCCTTTCATGAAATGTTTCTCTTTAGCATGTGATGCTGTTTGATAGCACTTTACCCTAGGTAAAACTTCTTTCAAAATTGGAGTCCATCCTCTCAAACCCTGCCAATGCTATATTAATTTAGTTTATGGAATATTCTAAATCCCTTGTTGCTGTTTTAACAATGTTCACAGCATCCTGACCAGAAGCAGATGGTATCTCAACAAGCCATTTTCTTTGTTCGCCCATAATAAACAGTTCCTTATTTGTTAAAGTTTATTATGAGACTTTAGCAATTAAGTAAAGGACTAGAGTATTTTCTGCCTCACCAGCCATACTATCACTGTCACAACTACTCAACTCTGCTCTGTTGTAGCGTGAAAGCAGCCATAGACGTTGTGGTAAATAAATGGGCATGGCTGTATTGTTACAGCAAAATAGACAAGAGCTAGATGTGGTCTGCAGGCTTGAGTTTCCAAAGTCCTATTTTAAATTCAGTTTAGAAGTTATCTTTTCTGACTCTTTTCATGAAACTTTTTTTCACTTTTACCCCCATTGAGCAAAGATAGAATTTCTCCTTTCGTGCTTACCTAGAATTTGTACGTATTTTTATCATAGCACTTGTCTCATTGCACTACGTAAATTATTGACATATTTAGTTGCCCCTTTAAACAGTGAATCCACCAAAAATAAAAAACATGTTTTATTAATGGGTATGTAAGAAAATGGCTAGTATCATGGAGGTGTTCAACAAATGTTGACTGTTGAATGAATAAATAAATGAATGAATGGATAATGAATATATATGTTAATTTGAAGTGGATCTTGAAAAATTTATAAGATTCAGCAGATGATGCTTGAAATAGAAGTGTGAAATGCTTTTAAATCTAAAAGAAAACAGTTTATTTTTCTCCCTGAACAATCTTCTTTATTCATTCTACAAATATTGATTAAAGAGCACCTGCTAAGGGCAGGGCCCTTGAGAATTCACATTCTAGAAAACAGTGCTTCCCAGAGTTGAAGACTATAAAGTACACTAAGTCATTGTGCCCACTAAATGTGCCTATTATCGTCTGTGCATGAAAGTCCTTTGAAAAGTTAATGGGATTCAAATGCATATAGCAGAATAAAAGAGAGGAATACCCAGACCAAATTACACAAGAATTTATGACACTCTGTCCCCGTACGTTGAATCAAGGGATTTGGGTTATTGAAGACAGCATTCTAATGAAGGCTTTTCATCTGTTCTGTACATCACTGTCCTTTCATTAGCTGCACATTGAAGAGGAGAGCATGGCATGGCACCAACATGTTAATTCTTCGTTTGAGAAGGTCCCTGGGTCTTTATGTCCCCTTTAAGTACTCCTTCTCTTCTTTAATTAACTATGAATTCCTTAATTTGTATTGTTTATTATTCTGTCCAATTGGCTCTCCTCGTGGCCATCTGCTCTAATGTATATTTTATAAGTGATCTTCAGATATTTTAGATGCCATATCACTCTAGGCAATGGTTTATGCAATTATCACAAAAATTACACAGCATCAATTTCTGTGGCCTGAAAATTTAATATTTAAATGATGTAAATCTAAATTTTCTTCTTCAAACATCTAAGTATCTATCGCTAAGCTTTGAACAAACATATCTAATTGCATTAAATTCATTGCTCCAGGTTTTTGGCAAGTGGGATCATGTATGTATTAGTTGCCTGAGCTTTCACAATGTTCTAATGGGGTCTGATGAACTGTAAAAAACAACAACAACAAAAACTGCAAATTTACTGGCTCAGAAACACCTATCAAGGCTGAACTTCAGTTCTGTGAAAAGTTTCCCTCAGTCACCCTCAAGTATTTGAGGAACTCCCAGAAGATGTTTTACATATTCTCAAGAAGAAATTCACTCTCACTGGTTGTTAATGGTGCTTTACCATTGCATGCTAGAAAGCAGGACCAATATATGGTGTCCTCAAAGTCTATTATTGTGGTAATAGATCAAATAATAACTTCTTGTTATACTTTACTGGTAAGAGTCAAAGTGGAAAGTTTTATGCCTCAACAGTTTACATAATCTAGTCAGATAAATCTATTAACACTTTTATAAGAGCTGTGTCTTACTCTGTTGCCCAGGTTGGAGTGCAGTGGTGCAATCATAGCTTACTGCAGTCTTAAACTCCTGGGTTCCAGAAATCCTCCCACCTCAGCCTCCTGAGTAACTGAACAAGTCTATTTTTCATTACTTTGTGTTTTATTCTTAACACACAGGGATATGTCCATGGATCAGAAACAGGAGCAAATGAAAATTGATAAACTGTCTTCAGAATAAGTTATTTCCTCTAATGCCAAAGGTTTTGTTCTTGGAAAAAATTATTTCCCTGATAACTTCCTTCAGGGCCAGTTCTTTCCCAGGGATTACATCATCTCCTCAATTAATAGAATCTGATGCCTCCCTCATTGGCCCCCACCCCCACTGCTGTTTGACATATTGAAATGCCGCCTGTGTGGAAGACAGAATCCTTGCTGCATTTATAATATTTCCATCCTGAATGCCTTCTTTCACCTAGTAAGGATTGCTTATAAAAATTAACAAAACACAATTAATCTTCTCCTTTCTGACTGAAAAATGATAAAAATATAGGTTACATAAATTAATATTACTCAAATCTTATCAGAAACAGCTGCCCCTTATGGAGAACAGCATTGATTACTTTGCCATTTTATGTAGGAGCTGAGAAAGATCTTCGATAATGGCTTTAGTAGCAGTGTCCTGCAAAAGAGAATATTTGGGTCCAGAAAAACCGAGAGTGCTTTTAAACATCATACTTCTGGAAAGCTGAACATTTATTATCGTAGCCATCTAGAAAGACCGGAAAAAAGTAAAACATTGAAGAACAGGCTAGGAAAAGTCCAGGATGAACTTCAAGGTCCTGGAAGACACTAGTGCACAGCCATGTATGGTGGTGTGTGAGGCAAGCTGAAGACAAACCTAACACATACCACAGTTTATTTTTTTTTTTCTTAAGGAAAGCTTGTAATGAGAAAACATTGCCCACCAAAAATTCTATTGAATCTTCCATGGCCTTATTTGAAGTCTTGCATCAAATTTTAAAAGCTCTATGACAATACAGTAATTGCCATTTAGTGTAATTCCTATGTGCCCACTCTCTTTACTCCAAAATGTGATCTTAAGGAGGTAGGTTGTTTTTTCTATATTTATTGTATGGTGCCAAAAAACAGGTCAAAGGACATCTTAGAAATTCTCATGAGCTAAGAAAAGAACATATTTCAATGTCTTCTAAAAACAAAAGGACTTTGGGAACGGAAGCAATGAATTTGGCCTCTGACAGTGCCTCCGTTTGTGACGGTTATTGGTTACAGGGCTTTACTGCTACCTCGACGTGTAAATTGCACCCCTGAGATTGTTCCGCACGTAACCTTTACCTCCCTCGCACTCGACAGCAAACAAATGAAAGAGAGGCAATACCGTCAGATGTGATGATTTATTTTTAAGCACAAGATTTTTGTTTAATATAAATGTAAAAACATAACTTTCCCTTCAAGCCAGCCAGGTAGTTCAGGCAATTTATCAAACCAAAAGCATTGGAGCTCTGCAGTAAGAAAGAAAAAAAAATGCATTTGTCCCAAGTAATTGTCTTTCTCTTCCTGAAATCTAGTAAGACAGATTCAGGGCAAAGGTGATTCCAAATAATGATTATAGTCAAACAAAGTTGTGTTGTGACTACTTTAGCCATTCATCCACTCAATTATTTATTCAGCACTTACTATATGCTAGGAAGAATTCTAGAAGTTGGAAATACAAGGATTAACATAAATTAGAAGATCCTTGATCTCATGAAGCTTAAAATACAGTGTAGAGAGAAGAGTGCAGAGAGAGGAATAAATAAAAAATATAATTTTAAATAGGTAAGGTGACTTAGGGTGGAGATGGCAATTATTTTAAAGTGAGTGGAGAATTAAAGCTTCTCTGAGAAAGTAATATTTGAGCTAAAATCTGAATGGTGAGAAAATCTGAGAGAAAATATTTTGGGTTGAGGGAATAACAAATGCCAAGACCCCGAGTAAGAAAAGAGCTCAGCATGTTTACGGAAGAGAAGAGGAATCAGTGTCACGGAGCACAGGGAGTGATGAGGGAATCACGGAGATGAAGTCTAAGGGGCCAGATTACATGGAACCTTGCAGGTCATTTCAAAGGATTAGATTAATTCAAGGTGCAGTGGGCAGAGATTGGAAGATTTTTAACAACAACAAAAAAAAAGTGACATGGAAGTCTTCAAGAGGAAAGAAAAGAGAAAGAATTTAATCATTTTACTACTAAGTTTTGTTTATGTATTTCCTTGTGAGGGTTAACATTTGAAAGTTTTAGAATTTAACAGAATAATGGTATAGCACATTCTACAGTAAGAATGCTTTTTAACGATTTTCAGCTAGTTCCTTGTTCTGTGATATTAGTACAGAAAAGTGGAGAGAGTATGGCTCCCTGGTAATACAGACACTCTCAAATGTGCTTATTCGGGATTGATGCTGAATGAAAGAGATAAGCTGAAACAAGAACCTGAACCTCAGGAACAGGGAAAAAGAAGGATAAATGTTACAAAACCTGAAGGATAGCTTGAATCATCAGAGAAATTTACTTGGTAAGTAGACCTTTCATTCTGTGACCAATACAGAAGCCTATATAGATCTTTATTCTCAACATAACAAACAAATTTCAGAGCAACATGTACTTTAAGCTGTCTTGCCTTTACAATCTTCAAGCACACACTCACATAATAAGTCTACAGAGAGAATAATATTTGAATTAAAATGTTATACATCCCATTTCAAAGTCAGAAATAGCTGTAATGCTAAGAGATTTCCTAGCAAAAAAATATGAAGGAAACAGATTATACACTAAATCTTTTCATCTGTCAAATTCTGCATCATTTTTCACATATTCTCAGAACAATAGGAAAAAAATACACAGGTTATTTCAGAATTAGATCAGAAAAATTTAAGATCATTTTTATGTAATTTATTGTACATTTTGGAAACAAAATTCTTAATATCAATAAAAGCCTCTAATAAACATTTAGTTACATGTATGAAAGTAAAGGCTAATTTCTACTGAAAGAGCTGATCTGATACACATTTTGAATGTTCACTGCATCAAAGGAATTAAAATATGTAGAAGGACTAATTTAAAGTAAGCAGAACTAGTCTCTTGAATGAATGTTATGTTATATATCTCTGTAAATATTATACCAGAAAATGTCTGTTAAAAGTTAATAATTCATCTTGTCTGATTTTCCTAGTGAAGCCCCATATCCTATCACACCCAGAATATCCTGCCGTTTTCTTTCTCTTTGGGTCTCTTCTTTTTCTCTCTTTTTATTTGTATATATTTATGGGGTACAAATACAGTTTTGTTACATGAATATATTTCATAGTAGTGATGTAAGGGCTTTTATTGTGGCCATCACCAGAATAGTGTACATTATACTCATTAAGTAATTGCTCATCCTTCACCCCACTCCCACCTTCCCACCTTTCCTTGTCCTCAATGACTATTATTCCACATTTGATGTCCATTGTCCATTTGTATTCATTATTGAGCTCCCAATTATAAGTGGGAACATGAAAAATCTGATTTTATGTGTCTGAGTTGTTTCACTTAAGATAATGGGTCTTTTCAACTTTAAGACCCAAATCTTAATGGTTTAGATGAGTCTCTTGTCACACCACTGTCACTGGTGGGTTCAAGATTGGCAAGGACATGGCCAGGCACAGTGGCTCACACCTGCAATCTCAGCACTTTGGGAGGCCCAGGAGATGGATCACAAGGTCAGGAGATTGAGACCATCCTGGCCAACATAGTGAAACCCTGTTTCTACTAAAAAAAAAAAAAAAAAAAAAAAAAATACAAAAAAACTAACCGGGCATGATGGTGCACATCTGTAGTCCCAGATACTTGTGAGGCTGAGGCAGGGGAATCTCTTGAACTCAGGAGAAAGATTTCGTCTCAAAAAAAAAAAAGATTGGCCAGAGCTTGATTCATTGATTCTGTCTTTCCACTACTACATTCTATTCCTTTTTTTTAATGTAAAAGATCAGAGACCTAGAAAAACATGCAAATGCCAACTAGTGGTAATGCCCCAAATTCCATTGTTTTACCATTAGTTTTAGTCAAGACTAGGTAAATTTGAATTGAATTTGAATTCTTATTGAATTCCTATAATAAAAGATATACTGTATATAACTTACAAACTATAGATGCAAAAGACTCAAAGAACTAAGGATAATTTAAAGATTTGTCAGTGTTTCAAAACTTCACTACTTAAATTCAGTTCATCTTCCCCAGTGTTTCTCTGGTAGGTCCTATTATTATTCCTGGGAAATGGAGGCTGGCATTAAATTTATATATCTCTGAAGAGAGAACAATAGAGACTGGGTAACCCAATAATTAAGAAGAGGAAGAATAATATAGGAGTTTAAACATGTAGACTTTGGAGGCAGGTCACTTGATTTGATGTGGACCCTTCACTTAGTCATCATAAATCTCTATTGCTACAGATTTCTTATTTGCAAAATGGTGTAATAGTACCCACATCATGGGATTTGGTAATAATTAAATGAGAAGATATATGTCAAATGTTGAAAGCTGTTCCTGGAATGTAGTAAAACCCATATATACTTATTAGTCATTATGTTTGAATAGTTTACCCATGACCAGATGTTGTTTCACATAATTAAAAGTCAATCTGTGGAGTACACATTTTAGGAAGTATGCAGAAGTTATAAGAAAGATTCCTTAAAAAGCCAATGTGATACTGTATAAGGTAAAATAAAAATCATATTTTTTCATTCTAACTATAATAAATAAAGCAAGAAATATATATTAATAAATTTATTGACATTTAGCAATTAATGAAATAGGAAATGTATTTCTAGAAAAATGAAACATGAAAAATCATGTGTAGACTCAGAGGGAGCTGATTTTAAATCTAATCTTCATCATGTGTACATTTTAGTCTTTTTTGCTGTATAATGGAAATTTTTTTTTAAATTCTCATGAGTTTGGAGTAAGAATTAATTGAGAGTACACCTGTATCAGCCTTTAGTATCTAGTACATAGAAGGTATTCAACAAAATAATTCTTTTCTCCTCCCTTAAGACTGATATCACTAAGGTCAGGCCAACCTTCTCATGGCACCTGTATGTGCGCCAGAGTCAGAGGAGGCTGAGTGGACGAGTGATTGATCCTAGGAAAGCACTGATGAAGGCAATAGAGAAATATTCTGTGTCAAAAGAAGAAAAGAAGAAGAGGAAGAAGAGGAAGAAGAAGAAGGAGGATGAGGAGGAGGAGGAGGAAAAGGAGGAGGAGGAGAAGAAGAAATAAGAGAAGGAAGAGGAAGAAGAAGAAGAAGGACTAGGAGGAGGAGGGAAGAGGGAAGAAGGAAGAAAGAAGAAGAGGAGGAGGCGGCAGAGATTTTCTTCTCTAAGTCCTGAAGAGGAGGAAAAAGAGGAGAAGGAGACTCTCTTTTCTAAGGCCTAAGGTTTTTTATTGCCCAGATTAGATTGGTGTAACTTGCTCAGGATTCACAGAGAGAGTTAAATTGTGATGGCCCTTAGCAGACTGCATCATCCTCAAGGATTATCACAGACCTCAAATGCATTGAGCTGGGACAGATCTGGCAAGACAGAGTAATCACAAGCCAATTAAAAATAAATCAGTAAGTCTTTTTAAAATGTAGGAACAGCTGCCTCTGCTTCCTGTGGCGTTTCTCTGTTTGGTGCTCATAGAAGTACACAACTGTATATACTTAAGCAGATGCTTCTGCTCTCTCATGTAATGATATGGCAGATTGCTAAGGTAGGAGTGTGGGAGGACAGATGTGGCCCCAACAAATATGGCATTTTACTGAGAACAGAGCCAAAGGAATTCTGGCAAATTGAATTTTCATAAGCCCACTCATCTATGTAACTATTTAGAAGAATATTTAATCTAGAACAGTACTGTCTTATAAAAATAAGTGAGCTGCATCTTTAATTTTAAATGTTTTTCTAGTAACTACATTAAAAATAAACAAAATATCTTTAATAATATATTTTGCCTAACAATATTTCAAAAATTGATTTCAAGATATTAATCAATACAAAAATTATTGAGATAATTTATAGGGTTTTTTTGTACTAATCTTCAAAATCCATTGCAATTTTACATATACAGCACATTTCAGGTCAGAATAGCAAATTTTGTTAGTAAGTAACATATGAGCTCAGAGCCAGAGAGTTGATATGAAATAATAATAGTAGCCTAGGCTTTATCAATCCTCTTTAACGAATATATGTCTGAGCTTAACAAGAAATACAGAAAAATACCACAACTTGTCATAACATGCTCCTTCTTATTTTTTAGTCATTTTTTTCATCTATGTCAATTTCCATGTACAAATTAGGTGGTTTACATGGCTATCATGGTCTTATCTAATATCACCAGTGAGAACCTCGAAGTAGTGGGCTCTATAGGGATCTCAGAACTGCAAGATCAAAATCCACAGTGATCTGTCTTTCAAAGTACTGTGAAATGCTTTGCAAATATTACTTACAAGTTCATAAGAAGAAAGATATTTGCTGAATTCATGAGAAAATGGATGATGAAAAATTTATAATTGGATAACATTTACATTTTATACTTTGTATTTTTGTTAATAAACATTGTGTTATATTAAGCAATTTTATATCAATAGAAAAATGATGGATAGACAGGTATACATGACTATGAGTTATCTAAAAGTAAAAATGTTTAATTTCAAAAGTCTGCAGTTACTTCTACATCATTCAGTTAAGGGTAAGGACTGCATTGCCAAGACAGAAGCATGGTATAAAGAAATCTAGGATGAACAATGAAGGTTGAAAATTAGAACCTTTAACTCATTCCTTAAATTTTTTTCAAGACTACCTATAGCTTTATGCTTTACAATTGTTCAAAACCTGAGGGGAAAAAAATTGTCATTTTTTACTTCTGACTGTATTCTGTTTAAGCAGAAAATCTTAAACAATCATTAAAACCTTGTTATCACATGTCAATCCTATGATTACTTGTTTTTGCCTCCTATTTTTTCCCTCTGTAAGCTTAACCAAGACACCACTTCAAGGTCTCCTGATAAGATATAGTTTTCATTACAGTATTCCCATACTCAAGGACTCTCTCCACTATTAGATTACTTCCAAACTCTTTGGCATCCTAAATCTTCCATCAGTTGTGCACACACCTAATAATGTCTCCTGACTGGCTTTGTCATCAGCCACTCCTCTTTATACCTCTGCACATTCCATACCTAACAATTATTTATGCCCAGAGTCTATGAGAAATGGTGGCGAGAGACATGCCAAAGTGCTCTATGAAACTTTATTCTGTCCTTTCTGAGGCCGGCCAGGGTGCCCATGAATCAGCAGCAACAGACATTTATGCAAACCTGGCCAGGGAACAGCTATAAATGTGAATGGAGAAATTATGGGATCAAAAACACAGGTATGGGTAATTTGATTTTATGGGATCAAAAACACAAAGAATAAAAAATCTGTTCAGCTGACATGTTAGAAACTCTTGCCAAAAATTGAATAAGTAGCTAAATCCTGAATCACAACTGGGCTGCCTGGTGCTAAGAATTTTTAGTGCTATTCGAAGTTCTATTATGTCAAGGTCAGAGAAATATATCAAATTAAATAACCTATCTTGACACATGAATTAGCCTTGGGAATTTTAAGAAAAGAGATTTTTTGGCATACAAGGAGATGTAGCCAAAGATGCTAATTCCTGTTGTTTTAATATGAAGACAATGGCATTATTGAAATGAAATAAAAAATATAATATAGGCAATTGGCATTACAAGTCTTGGAGCTACCCTTATTCAGAGAGAGGATCTAATGACACTTCTATAATTAAATAAAGGAAAAAAATCTGTAAAAAATGGTCTGGCCACACTATAAGCTCTATGCCTGTTTTATCCCTGCTGGATTCCCAGTGCCTAAACTAAGAGACAACTTATAGGTTTTTTTGTCTGTTGGTTGGTTTGTTTTTTCCATTCTTTCAGTCATTCATGACTGCTTAGTGAACAATCTAGATGACAAAAAGTGTGCTTTTGAGTCATAAGCCATCTATAGGATTTTCATTGCCCAACTACTCTACTCTCTAAAAGTCAAATGAACAACAAAAAGAAGGGACTTCAAACTTTTATTCACATAGCTACAGTTTTTGAATCTGCAAGAGAGTATTCTTTATAGGGAATGCCAATATAATATGTGCCCTCCAAAATTAAAAATGTTATTTTGTAGTTTTCAAAATTGTATGCTAGCTCTGGGTAGCAACAGGCATTTCGACAACATGTAGTTTTCTAATTTAAATAAGAATTGAGGCCGGGCATGTCGGCTCATGCCTATAATCCCAGCACTTTGGGAGGCCAAGGCAGGCAGATCACCTTGAAGTCAGGAGTTTGAGTCTAGCCTGACCTACATGGCAAAACCCCATTTCTACTAAAAACACAAAAATTAGGTGGGTATGGTGGCACATGCCTGTAATCCCAGTTACTCAAGAGGCTGAGGTAATTGCTTGAACCCAGGAGACAGAAGTTGCAGTGAGTCAAGATCATGCCATTGCACTCCAGCCTGGGCAACAGTGAGACATTGTCTCAAAAATAAATAAATAAGAGGATCCAAGATGGCGGATTAGACACAACTCCAGTGCACAACACCCAGCAAAAGAGATGCAGAAACCCAGAGATCTCCTAGCTCCAATCGAGGTACCAGGTGCATTTCAACGGGTCTGGTCCAAGGGTGAGCAAAGCCCACTCAGGGCAGACCAAGGCAGGGAAGGGTGCTGCTTCACCCAGAAAGTGCATCTGACCGGTGAGTCGGAGGCTCCACCTCTGGCACTCCAGTCCAGATACAGCACTTCCCCCAAAGCCTCAGCAATACACAGAACACAGGATATTTCCCAGTCAAGCACCGGGAATTACAAGTGCGGAGTTGAATAAGAGTCTGCAGACTGAGCTATTGCCCCCTCCCCCTGCCAGGAGAGAGAGGGAGCTGTAAGCGGGAGCAGCTAGGCGGCCCCTACCCCATGCCCGGAGAGAGAGAAAGTTGAAAGGGGCAGACTGCCGGATGCAGCTCGGTGGGTCCCTAACCTCCCCCACAAACCCCAGAGGGCTGAAGCTCTGACTCTAGTGGGTTGCGTAGCCAGTGCCACAATCTGAGAGGAACCCTGAATGATCCAGCCCAGTGGAGGAAGGGCACAACCCACCACTAGAGGGGTGGGACTGGGCTACATGTTTTAGCAAAAAACACGGGAAGCCTACGTAGCAAAGGGAGGACATTCTTGACAACCCAGCAGTGCCTACAGGTCAGCAGAAGAGGCAGGCCTAATCTCCCAGCATAAACAAAAAAGGCACAGGAAGCTTCCCTAGTAACCTGAAGGAGTCCCTAGAAACCCAGTAGCACCCCCACAGGCAGACAAGCGACCTCATCAAGAAGCTCTCTGACACCACAACCAGGTAAACCCACAAAGATGGGAAAAAACCAGCGCAAAAAGATGAAACCACCAAAGGCCAGAACACCTCTTCTCCTTCAAGGGATCACAACTCCTCAACAACACAGGATCACAACTTGACCGAGAAGAAGTGCGAAGAATTGACGGAAACAGGATTCAGAAGGTGGATAATAACAAAATTCTCAGAGCTAAAGGAACACATTCTAACTCAATGCAAAGAAACCAAAAACCTTGAAAAAAGGTTAGACAAAATGCTAACTAGAATAACCAACTTAGAGAAGAACATAAACGACCTGATGGAGTTAAAGAACTCAGCACGAGAACTATGTGAAGCAAACACAAGTTTTAATAGCCGAATCGATCAAGCAGAAGAAAGGATATCAGAGCTTGAAGATCAACTCAATGAAGTAAAAAGAGAAGGCAATACAATGAAAAAAAGAGTGAAAAGAAATGAACAAAGCCTCCAAGAAATATGGGATTATGTGTAAAAACCTAATCTACGCTTGATTGGTGTACCTGAATATGACGGGGAGAATGAATTCAAGCTGGAAAACACACTCCAGGATATTATCCAGGAGAACTTCCCAAGCCTAGCAAGGCAGTCCAAATTTCAAATTCAAGAAATAAAGAGAACTTCACAAAGATATTCCTCAAGAAGAACAACCCCAAGGCACACAATTGTCAGATTCACCAGGGTTGAAATGAAGAAAAAAATGCTAAGGGCAACCAAAGAGAAAGGTCAGGTCACCCACAGAGGGAAGCCAATCAGACTCACAGCAGATCTCTCAGCAGAAACCCTACAAGCCAGAAGAGAGTGGGAGCCAATATTCAACATCCTTAAAGAAAATAACTTTCAACCCAGAAC